>ML819587.1:0-14134 GCA_009831015.1 Picea engelmannii
TTATGATTGCTTTACCTAGGCTTACCACATGGACGCAAATCTTCATTCTCAAAGTTAAAAGATTGGATAGGTTTCTTGCATGAGGTCATCAAAGCAGCTTTCTTCAAGGATCAGTGCATGCTAATACCAGTATGGAGTTCATGGCCTTTCTAAGTTCAGCAACTTCCTCGTGTTTGCCTGTGACATGTAATACGTGAGTCAAGCATGGGAGGTTGAGAACACCAAAAGAGTACTTTTAGTTTTTCTGATACTTGCCTTTTCGATAACTTTATATTTCTATAATATCCATATTTTTGGATACCCTTTATGGAGGAGATCATGTGTGCCAATTCTGGTGGTGATCAAAGAAAATTTTCTTTTTGCTTTTCGCTTTTTCTAAATATAGCAAGTACCCTTGATCACCCTTCTAGCAATGCAAATGGGTTTCAGTGTTCAGAAGACTCCAAGCATTTTGATATTTCGTGATGCAACCAACTTTTAGCAATTGATATATGCTCTCCAATCCAGTCTTGGCATGAGCATTTTCATGGTCCTATCCCATGTCTATATCCAGATGGGGTGCACCTTGATTGTGGACATGTGTTATCATTCTAGAGCCTAAAGAGGACTATGCCACCAATTGAGAGGATTCATCGACGATGAGTAACTTGTTGACACATGGCATCTATCTTTGACTAGTGTACTCCACTTGAGATGGAATCTTTAACTTGTCTTGCTTTCTAAAGCAAGTCTTCTCCATGTTGTTGACTTGCACTCCTAAAAAGCTTCTATGCTAGGAAACTTAACTTTGTTGACTTTTCTCTCAAAGCAAAATCTTTCTATGTTGGGAAAAGGGCACTTTATTTGGACTCAACTTGGATGCTTTACTTGGAGATTCCCATTTTCTAACCTTGGCATGCTTTTCACTTTTGTCCTATCTTCTCCAAGTGGGTGCGTTGCTTAAAAAGGCTCCATAGCCTCTTACTGTGGTTTTTCTCCTCCCTCATGAGCTAGAGAAGTGGTGCACCCCCCTTGAGACCATGCACTTTTCCACCATACATGCAAGCTATTTCGATCATCATTCAATGCTTTTGCAGGTGCTGATGTGGCATACTTTCCTCCTTGGCCATCTTCTCCCAAATTGGGCATGCATGCAAGCTATCTTTAGTAGGAGAAGGGACAAGCAACTTTATGTGGCTTTTCAATGCATGAGAAGGGCATTTTCTTCCCTTTTTAGGATGCTTTCTAAAGCAAGGCTCAACTTTATTATTGATTATCCTCCTTTCTCATATTCTCTTGGCTATGAATAAGAGTGCAAACAAAGGAAACAATCATCAATGTCTTCATCCTCCCATCTTTCTACTTCCACTTTTTTCACTTGAGATTTAGATGTTTGAGCTTGAGTTTCCTACATGCACTACCATAGTTATACCTCAAGTGGTGTGAGGATGTTGTAAGAGTGTCTTGGCATAATTACTTCTATCCCCCAGGATCCTTGGGTGTGTTAATTTGTGTCCAACTTGGTTGGAAATTTGTTCTTTCTACAACTCTATGTGATGAAGATCCAATCAACATCTTTTGGCAACCAATACAAGCACACTTGTGCATGAGAATTCTATCTTTTGCATAGCTCTTTTTTGAATTTTCGCTTCTTAAGTACAAGAACTTGAGAGATTCAAATAATTTAGTTTTTCTTACAAGTTTTCTATTTTATTCACTCCATTAACCAAGGACGAGGCACTGGTCATCTAAAAATACATAGTTTCTTTTTTAGCTTTTTAAGGGAAAATAAATTGAATACCATTCCTTTTTTCGAACTTAATTGCAGGTTGTGAGGGGAATACTTAAAAGTTAAAACCAATGGTAAAACACTGATTTCTCATGTTTTCCTTGCATTTTATGCCATTTTAGTTCGTTGTTCTGCAACTTTAATTGCAGAAACAAGGGGACATTATAGTGAAATTATGAGTTTTCTAACTTGTTTTTTAACATAAACAATCATAAATTTGAAGTTTAAGCTTGCTGATTTGAAGTGTAAGTTGTAGATTTCTCACTTTTCTAGTGCAGAACAGCAAGCTTTTATTGCACATTTGAGTGTTGCAAACCCCCCTAAAAGTTAATAATTGAAGCCTTGAATCACTTAGGGATAACCCCCGAGGTTAGCAAAGCACTAACCTAGAGTAAGAGAGATTGTCCAAGGTGACATTGGCACTTTCCCTTCAGTTATCCAAACACCTTTAGGTCTTTTCAATGAAGGTATTTCCAGGTGATAACTTTTTGGCATAATTGCCGAAGAGCACAAGCTAGGCCTTCCTGATTAGTATCACAGATAAACATACTGGGGTGAGCAGTATATTTTTCTGATACTTTATATCTCACTTGGCAACTCCACTTGGTAGGAACGACTAAGACAAGCACAAAGCAGGGGTTCTGATAAGGATATTTTTGCTTCCTAGTTTCTTCAGTTTTAGTTCGGTCAATTCAATTCCCTATTTTTTCCTCCAAGTTCCCTAGTTGATCCTTTGAAGGTTAGTCCTCTTTTTGTTAATGTTGCTTCTAATTTCTCCATGGCATATGCATCACTTAATTTTACTTTCATTCCAGAGCAGCCAAATGCACTTCCGGTTAAGGATCAGAAGTATCTCCCCACATTTGAAGGGGATGATGCAATCACCGTTGATGCACACTATTAAAGATTTATTATTTATCTCGAGGATGCATGTAATGAACATGGGGATCTTAGGATGAAATTGTTTGTCCATAGTTTGCAAAGGGATGCATGGAAATGGTTTAAATCTTTGCCCAATGCCTGTATAGCTACTTTCCCTGCCCCTGAGGATGCTTTTAGATCCAAATGGGGTTACGAGGATTATCAGTTTTCCTAGCTGAGTTCAATAACATTAAGAAGAACAAGAATGAGATTATTTGCATACTCAAGAAGAGATTCTCCAAGACATATGCGAAGATTTATCCATCATTCATAAGAGGCTTGTGCTTTAGAGATATATTTTCATGCTTTTGATTCTGAATTTGGTTTCATATTAGGAAAAGTGCATAGGAAAATGCCTCATCAAGAATTAGAAACAATTTATATTCTTGCCGAAAAATTAGGAAGTATTCTCATTGGCAAAGCTAATCAACGTGAGTCCTTTTGAAGATTGTTCTACAGATACAGGAGATTCCCAGTGCACAGATGACTTAATATGTGTAGACGATTCCAATGATGAAGAGGACCTTTCTGAGAAAGAGGATAATTCCAGAGCAGCATCAGCTTTTGATCCTGCAGAAGAAATGGGGGTATGTGATGATGATTCTAGTATGCCCTCTTCCATTCCTTCTTTCTATGAACATAATGAGGAATCAACAGAAGTTGAGAATGCTATTGAAGATCCTGAACCCGATGAAGATATGCCTGTTTCCTCAAATTGTATATCTGATTTGGAGCAAGAAGAGTTTCATGAAATCCATAAAGGTCATCTTTTAATTCGGATTCCCTACATGCTATTGAAAAAAGTGACTCACGAGGAAGAAGAGAAAGTGTAGCAAACCAGCCATGAAGACTTGAATCAACAGGAGAATTTATTGTCCCTTCCTATCACAATGTTGATTCAATAGGAACAGTGTGTTGAGATATGATTGCAGCAGGAAGGACAAATTTTGGATCAGCCCAAAGAGGATCTTTCTAACATTATAGAGATGATTGCAGCTACCAATCTCTCCAAGTAGCAGAGACAATATATGGATTTGGTAATGATCTCACAATCTGGTTTTATTCCTCACCTCAATTCTCAATTTAATCATTGCTTGAATGTCAGCTTTTATCATGATCATGTTGAATTGAGGATGGTAGAGGTGTTTCAGGAGGTAGTTCAGAAAAGTCTTAGTTTTTCTACCTTTTTCTTACTAACTAGTGATCATTTATGTTCTAGGTTACAGCTAGCAGCTTTGCTTGATTGTTTGGCAATCAAGCATATGAAGACATATCTCTGAATCAGCAGACTCCAAGAATGGCTTCACTGGAGCTTTGATTATGTTGATAGATTCCATAAGATCAATCGATTATGTAATGGCTGTATTGGTCATTTGAATATATTGATCAATCACGGCAAGTGTGATGTGTTGTTTCGTGAAAATAAAGAGAAAAAAAAGGCAAAAAAAGAGGAAAACCAACTTCCAAAATCCCAGATACACTTGCAGATTAAAGACCCAGAAATTCAAAATAATTGAGGGTGGGAGAGGATATCACATGAGCCAAAGTAGATGCTAAGCTGATTGGACCCTATGACACAATAAAACCTGCCATGGAGGACAAATTTTATTTCTTCCCTAGTAGCGCTGAGGAAGAGGATATGATTTTATCTTTTGTAAATGTATCTATGTTAATATAACACATACTGATAATTTTCAAAAAAAACAGAGGAAAAAAGGTGGGGTGGGAGGGGGGGGCATAGAAAAGAAAAAAGAGTTCAAAGTTTTTAGGTGATTAGGTAGCTTAGAAAAAGTTCAATCCTCCTTTGATTGAACGAGTAGGTAGATCGTTGCTTTGAGTCTCGAATATTTCATACAAGAATATCTTCGGGTCATCTAGGTGAACTTAGGTTTATTTCCGTTTATCTTTAAGTTATTGCACCGAAAGAAGCAAGGTGCATTCTACAGCCCAATAGGAGGGAGATGTGTAACATTCGTCCCTAGTGCTGACTTGACACGTGGCATAAGTCAGCCCGATATAATACTTTTAGAAAAACAAAAAAGAACACCACAATATGGATGAGATGTGTAATATCCATGCTTATAAATTAAAATATAAAAAAATAAAATCATTAATGTAAAAAATAAAATTTAAGAAAATAATACCAAGCATTAACATACACACACAATTAAGCCCAATGGATTAGCTCAATTGATTCGAAGGGACTATTTCAAGGTGGAGTTCGCCATCAGATCTTTGATTCTAATCCGGCTGAGGTTTGAGTCTGACTGAGTCCCATTGTGTTACCAACTGCTATTGTGGTTGGCGGTTTAGCTGCCCTCCATACAGATATTCTAGGGAAGAGAGGGGATCCCATGAGGTTTTCCTTGAAAAATTTAACACCAACGTAGATCCATTTTAACTCGTGATCTTGTAAGCACCAAGAGATTTGAATTTTGCATCCCAATTTCTTTTTGATCCCTCTTGGTGCTTAATAGTGTAAGTTTTAAACCTTTATAGTATAGCAATGCACACACAGATTCTTATAAAACAGAAAGGAAAACAATAGCATTCACACACAGTACTCAGAAATTTATCCTGGAAACCCTTAACCGGGAAAACCAGAAAATGTTTAGAGCCGCACCTCTAACTCTCATTGTATTAACTTCATTTATAATAGAATATATATGATTACGCGGCATCCAAAACCCTAATCCATTAACCTAGATTAGATTCTTTAACTGGAATTATATTACAATGGGCTGAAAAACCATTGGCCAAAAACTGCCCAAAATGGACCAAAAACAGTCCCGGGTGGCGAAGACTACTAGAAGGTGTTGTCTTCTCTAAATTGGAAAAGTTAACTTGCATCACAAGAGCAATCACCTTATGCTGTAAAACACAAGCACCAGAAGTTTCCACTTTCATAGAAAGGAAACTTTAAAGGAGTCCGGCATTTGTTGAGGTGGCGCATGTCCAATAATGTTTAATAATTCTACTCAGAATATGGATTTCAAACCTTAGAAGGTAATCAAATCTTGAACCATTATTTATTTAATAATAGCAAGCATGTGTTGGATTTATATTGGCATGGGCCTCAATAAGTCAGAGTTATGACATGCACATCTGTACATATAAACGCTCTAATCCTAATGTGTAATTCTTTGTTTAGGACACACCTTATTAGTTTTCGAAAAAATAGGCCTTGGAAATCCAAATCTCCATCATGTACACATTTCACATTTCTCATTCTATAACCTCCATTTCCAGCTTAAAAATATAAATCTTAGAACAATACTATAACAAGTATTTGGTTCATGCACACAATGATTGTATAGCAATTTTAGATAATGGAATAAAATTGATAGGGATTGTATACCGCATTTGCAAGAGATTCTGTTAATTCATACTCATAGGCAGTGTTTTCAATTATTGGAACAACAAGTTCATCATAGTAACCATGTCCTTGAATTCCTTTTATCATCTCCATGTGTGTAATCTGCATAACATAATACACACGAGTGTTACAGCTCAATAAAAGGAATGAGCTAACATGGAGTTGATCTTTCTATGAATGTATCATGGGTATCCCTTGACCTTGAAACAAAATCCATTTTATTCTACATTCAAGCAAATTACAGACTCAGCTAAGCTTACAATACAAGACAATTATGTGAAGACAATGAGCAGGGGTAATTCTAGGATACCCGGAATTCCTTTGACAGGGGATGAATCATAGTTGCAAGACATGACTCCACTCCGTGACTATGAATAACAGCACCAGCATTGCGCATCTGATATGCCTGAAAACAAGGTGAAACATTTAACTAACACAGCTAGCCATTCACTCAAGAAAAATTGCAAAACAGATACATAGATGACATACAAATATGTGTGTGTGTGTGCACGAGACACTAAAAAGAGCTTAAGATTTATTTCCATCCAATCAAAAATTCACAAAAATTGTTTCTGATGAGTCCTACTCCTAACAGGACTTGTAATAATGCAAGAAGACTATATTGAAATTTGAAACAGCCCTTGTGAAAACAAACTAGCCAACTTCTTAACGTAAGCAAAGGATAGACATATTTACCATAGGAAGACACAAAACCATCTATTCATGTCCAAATTCCCACCTCAAGATGACTGGTAACTTTGTCTTTATTAGAACACTTGTATCATATTAAGAACAACAGACAGCTTGTATATCTCCAGGAAAACAAAGCAGAGTAATATATATTGTTTTAGGTTTGTTGTTCCAGAGCTACTCTAAACTACAAAACGACAAAACTATATAAATTTGCTATTAACCCAAAGCCTTGCTTGCTCGCTCCTAAGCTTATTTCTTCTACTTGCTATATCAGATAGTCAACCTTTAAGCAACATTGTGCTGACAAACAAATTAAGATGAGATTAATAACTACTTCATTTTGTTGTTAAATAAAAATCTTCCAAACCTTTGGTTTATTGGATTGAAATGTTACTTTTCAAAATCTTACATCTATGTTATTTTTGGTGACAAGGAGTTCCTGGATTGGGTTGTTTTTGGTGAGTTCCTACTTATGTTGCACATTTATGAATGAATCAGTAATGCATGTTACTTGTCTTGAATTCGTTTTAGTTGCAGAGCATACATTTACATTAATCTGAAAAGAGTTTTTGTTTTTGTCCATCTACCTGTTTTTCTATGGAGATCAAGTCAGTCAGTTTGTATTTAACTGATTCATTTTTTGCTTCAAGCTGATAGTTGAGTTGAATGCAGCCATGGTTCTAGATTTGTGTTACGTAGCTGTTAGAGTAGCCCTGTTTTCAATATCTAATTGCTTCATTATTTCATAGCTATCAATTTCTTTCCTTGTACAAATTTTTTCAAGGCCTAATGATTGGTTGGGTAATGCAACACACTTTTTGTGTACTCAATCCACCTAGTTCGAACTTCTGACATATTATGTCCCATGTTGGTTAATACTGATGCAATTGTTGGAACTCTGGAATCCTGGACATATTTTGCCCTGGGATGGGACTTTGTATATTGACTTGATTTCAAAGATGCGGGATAGGATATGGAACAGACACATAGCAGGGGATTAGTCTCTTTATTTTAGGAACGTGGGTTGTGTTAGACAAAATATATCCCACCACTGCTACACCCCCAAATAGCAGCCCCACCAAGAAAACAGGAGCAATTGCAAAAGTTGGGGGAGAGCATTGGCATTTCCTTGTAAGCTTAATTGCACCGAGTTTCCATAAGTCAATCTTTCCTCGCCCGCAGCTCCTGAAATAAAGGATTATGTCCAATGCCAACCAGCGACTTACAATCCTGTATCCGTGAAGCTGTGGGGGGAGCAGGCAAAAGTTATAGCTCATTTGGAATTGAATTACTCTATAATTGAACTGGGTCATTGCAGATCAGAAATCTACAATTCTCAGCAAGGTCACGTTGACTAATTTTAACTACCTCTTTAAGGGGTGGCAGGTGCGGGAAGGCTTATCACAAACCCCGGAGGAATAATTGAATACACCTATGCCTGGAGCCTGGGAATCTCTTCTAACAACCAAGCCAAAGCATATGCACTTCTGCAAGGCTAGTATCTAGCTAGCAATATCCATGTACAGAGTTTGATCGTGGTGGGGGACTCAAAGAATGTTATTATGCACATGGTCCTCGGTACCGATCCACTGGACTTCAGGTTAGCTTTTGTGTATGTAAGAGTCAGGCAAGCTTTGACCCTCATTCCCAGTGTCAAGTTTTACCATGTGTTACCCCCTATCACCTAGAGGTAACTAGAGGAGATCATGTCCCATGGCTCGCAACGAAAACAGTGATCCCGACGATGATGATGATCAGCATATCCACAGAGAACAGCCCAGTAGCCCCCTCAGATGCCTCTTCCTCACCAGTATGGCTCATCACACTCAATCAGCAAGGCTCATTGGGAGATGGTGTTCCGACAAATTATGAGGCACATTAGTCCTTGTTTCATATAAAGTGTCATATTTAATACATTGGCCATTTGAGTGATGATCATAGGTTGAAGTTGGATAATGAATCATGAGCTCAGAAGTTATGTTTTTTGCCTTGTTTCACCTTGGTGGCCATCCTAGGCATCCTAGTCCCGTGTTGTCACTCCTGGGGAAAAGAGGTACTACTAGTGGTTCCTTGAAAGGAGTAGAGTACCATTCTCGATCGTACTTACCACTTTCCATCCTTGATCCTTCCATTCTCCCACCTTTTGGGTAATGTGGTTACATGTACACCAAAAAGGCATGTACCTCATTCTCTTATGAGAAGAAGGGGATAAAGGCCCAAAGGTAGATTACAGTTGGTCGATAATAAAGAAAGAAATGGAATAATGAGGACACTTGAAAGCCATAGTCCATAATTGAGCTCTGCCCCCTCATTAATGGCGATCGCCCCTAGTCCTTATGCAAATAAATAAATTAATCAATCAAAAAAGGACTTGAATATATCCCGAATGAAAGCAAAGGAAGTGTTATGCTTGAAACCTTTTTAAGGGGGCTTGCAAATCAAATAAAAATAAAGAAAAAGGTAAATAAGGGGTTTGGAATGCAAAAAGCATTGAGGAAAGGGTAACTCAATCGCCAAGCACACCCTCTACAAAGGCACTCATGGAGGTGAGCCCATACATTGTCTTGCATGTTAATGACCCCATGCCCACCTCACATTCATTACATATCTCTGATGGGTTCTCCCGGTAAATATCTCTCTACTTGGGTACTAGCACACCTAATATGTTCTTTTGATGGTTCTCCCATACCTAAACTTGCCAAATTGCATAAAGTCTTGGTCTTGTGTGAAGTTTGAAGGGGATACCCAATGAGAGTTGTTCACTTTGGCTTTTGTATTAATAGATGGCTTACTTTGCATGATTCTAAGGACTATTGCCCCTTGTGATTGTTGTTTTTACTTGATTCCATGGTTTTGACTGACTTGGGTACACCTGACATAGTCTTTGGAGGACATCTTTGTGCTTTCACCCGGGATGTTGTGTACTTTATACAGGATACAACACATGTGATGCAGAGCATTTAGTCACTTGGTGATTGACCTCCTTCAGATACATCCTCTCACACCTCCTAGTCCCTGGACGATGGAAAAATGAGCTCTCATTTGACAGATATGGTCATGATGGAAAGCAGATGGGCAGGAAGCCCACACCTTAGACAGTGCAGCCCACACCTTATTCAACATTTGATGGAGGACGTTTCACTTGGTTATGTTTAGACACTACTCAAAGAGGTGATGCATGTTCATTCCAACTTGGATGTTGGCCTTCTCACCCTTGACGTTGGATTCCTTGATGATGACGTCATGCACTAGGGTTTGCTTGATGATGATGGGTCTTGCTTGACATTGGGGCACCATTTGATGGCTTGATGATATGGCATGACTCTTGATGAGGAGACACGCCCTCCACCTTGTTTGCACCACTTGATGATGAGACGTTGCCTTTGGAGGCCTCACACACCCTCTTGGAGCATGACGTCACCACACGTGTGACCTAGGAGGACATTATTATGGTGTATAAGCATGATTATTCATTGTTTGAGATTACTCGAGGGGTCGGCCTTGACCTATCTCACTTGTATCATGGATTACTTGTCTTTTGTAGGGCTTTGAGGGGATATAGTGTTAGGTTAGCCTCATATATATATATATATAGGCTAGAACTACCTCAAGTCCAAATCATAACTCACACTTGTGATTCATCACTACTACTTGCTCTTTATCTCTTCTTTTTCACTATGGATGTCTTATGCACACTTTTGGACTGACTTTGATGGATGATTTCTCTTGTTATGGTGAATTCTTTATGCAAAATAGGGTTTCCTCATGATAGTGACTTGACTAGTAAGTGCTTTTTCATGGTTTAAGTGTTATTTCATGGTATATTATGGTATTGTTTTTCATGGTTTAAGTGTTATTTCATGGTATTGTTCTCCTTGAATAATTTTGAAACCCTAAGGAAGGATTAAGAGAGGTTATCCCCTTCCCTTGTTGTTTTCACCTTGATTTTGTTGAAGCATATAAAGATAAGGCTAAGGATTGTGAGGGGACATCCGCTTAGCTTTGCCTTTGAGATCAAGTCCTAGGGTTTATGAGAGGATAAATTTTAGTGACTCTTCCTTTGAGGTTTGACCTAGGTTTATGAGGGGATAATCTTAGGGTTTAAACCTTCACCTTTTCTCTTGTACTAAGCCTCCTTTGAATGTATTGCATTGACTCCATTTGCCCTAAGAAGGAAAACGGCACTAGTCTCTTGTCTACAAGTGTTTGCAAACTCAAACAAACTTTCTCTCCCTCAAACTAACTTATTGGGTGAATCCTCAACTACCTTCTTGTGCCTAATCTAACCCAACGATTTGCAATTTAACTCAATAATTTGCTGCTGTCATAAAAGGTGATGAAGCCATTAGGGCTTGGTTAAATTGCTGCTAACTTACTTAATATTGCGGTCAAAGTTGTTTGGAATCATTGTCTAGCTATTGGATCTTGTTCTACTCAACAAGGGCTACATTTCAAGATTTAATTTGCTAATTTTGAGGGCTGATTTCTTGCTGCTGTTACAACACATTTATTGCTGGTACAGCTCTGTTATCTATTGCTAATTTTATTGCAGCAGCCCTCATTTGCTAATATCAGTGTATGGGATCATTGCTTACATGTATAGACTTGATAATTGCTGAAATATCTCTCACATCTTCAGTCAATTAATTGTTTTGTCTCATTTTCAACCTTTCCCTTGAAACTAACATATCATCACAAGTGACCAAGAGAGGGGGCCATAGACTTGTCTTCAACTTGTTGTAGGATCCCTTGAGGTCACAAGGGAAGCCTCCCTTGTGTTGGATCTCCTTCCATCACTAAAACAAGGGGAGTGTTTACTAATGTGACAGTGGTAGGCATTCCTAGTGTGTTACACTTGATTACCACTTGTGAGAGGCTTTGCACAAGTACAAATCCTGTGATAACATTTTTTGGCATTGTTTCCAAGGAGAATTGAGTCATTCTTCCTACGACATTATTTTGGTAATCTTACCCCAAAGCCTTATTCCTCAAAGCTTACCTGGCGACTCCACTAAGAAAAGAGTCCCTTTGTTTACTTCTTGATGATCCTTGCCTGAAGAGATCATCTGGCAACTCCACTAAGATAAAGTGTTGAAAGCACTAACCAAGGGCCTAATAGGAGGTTTTCCAATCCCAGCAAGGCTTATAGAAGAAAGCTTCCTCACAATTCTCCAGTAGTCAAATCCTTATTGGGTGGAAGACTTCCTTTATCTCCAATGGCTCAAAAGCCATGGGTTGCCAATGTTTTCAAGCCCTCAGATATGTCTGCAATCCCAGGATACCCTCGTAACATGCCTCAAAAGTTTGAAAAGTGGTTGCCTAAGTTCTCTAGTAATGATGTCACTTCTGCTCAAGAACATTTAGATAATTTTTGGGCTTGTTTTCAAACTCATCCCCTTAATGATGGTGATGAAGATATAGTCATAAGGTTCTTTTCTGCTACCTTTGTAGAAGACGCTAGGAGATGGTATAATAGTCTCCCCAATAAAAGCATCAAGACTTGGGATGCTTTCCACAAAGTCTTCATAAAAAGATGGGCACTAAAGGTGATCTTAACATGATGTTGCAACTCAATGAAATGAAAAAGAAAGAGAATGAAACTGTTAAAGAATTTGATACTAGATTTGAAAGATTGCTTCAACAAATACCCGACAATATTAGCCCCAAATATGATGCTATCCTTTTTCTTTATAGCAATGCTTACATAGGGCAATTGGATTCATGCTCAAAGACAAGTCTCCACGGAACCTTGGAGAGGCCCAAGAGCAAGCCGCTAAGATTGAAGTAAATCTTTTGTCCTCTGAAGTTGAGCCTTTTCATGTCCCTAGAGCCAAGGTTGAGACCAAGCCAAGAACAATGCATAGTGTTGAACCAACCCAAGACATAAATGCTCCATGGCTCAGAAAATTGAAACCTTATTGATGAACAAAGTTACTAACATGGAAAGGATTTAACAATAGATTATGAGACCTCCATACAAGGGTCAACCACAAAGGCAAAACCGAACATGGAGGCCTAGGCCTCCAAATGAGCAAAGGGTACCTAATACCTTAGCACCTACAAATGCCATAAGTCTGGAAGAGGCCCCTCAGTGTTTGCCTTGTGGCGATGCTCATTGGGAGCATGAATGTCCAAGAAATAGTTCTGGTGATGATAGTAATGAAGGCCCAATTACATGAACTTCCTTGATACATTGGATCTGATTTTTATCATATCTTCTAAGGAATATTTCAATATGACCAAAGAACAACTTGCGCAAAGCAAAAAGGAAGCCGCTAGGAGGGATAGGATGAAAATATTGAGCCAAATGGATGAAGAGTCAAGGGAGAGGCTTAGGAAAAAAGAGTTACAAGTTTATGCTAGACAAAAGAATGTGCCCCAAGCCCCTCCTAGTGATCCTAGATTTCCCGGCCAAGACTACCATCAAACGATAACATTCTACCTCAACCAGCATTGCCTAGGAGTGATGAAATAGACTTAAACATTGACATGGTTGGCATATTAGCAAAGGTTAACATACCCATTCCTCTCATTGAGATAATCAAGATCCCTTCCATGACGAACAGGTAGAAAGGTTCCTAAGGGTACATGGGGAACCTAGGGATCCTCCTATACTTTTGCAAGCCAGCCATTTTAGATGAACTAACGAAGAATATCCACCTTTCTTCATCTCTCTAGTGCTAAATGATGTGTGGCTTCACAATTGTATGCTTGATTCCAAAGCGTCGCAAATGTCATAACCTTGAAGGTCATGAAACAGTTGGGCTTGGAAATCATAAGACCTTATGGAAATGTTTGTGGGATTGATTCCAAAGCTATTGGGGTGTGTGGTTTGATAGAAGACCTTGAAGTCCGCCTCACTAGGTATCATAAGATCGTTATTATGATGGATGTTTTGGTCTTTGATGTGCCTAATACATGGGGGATTCTTTTATCCAGGAAGTGGGTTCCAGCTCTGGATGGTACTTTATAGATGGACCTCTCTTATGCCACCATTCCAATTGGAAATGAAGCCCGTGTTATCTTATACAATCAATCAAAGAAGAGGAACCATGTGGAAGATCCTGGAAGTGATTTTGAATTTGACACACCCTCGAAGGAAGGCCATTCTAAGGAACCCATAGACCCCCCTCTTGATTTGGACCTTTCTCGAGATGATCTCCCTTTTGCTCAAGAAGAAGATATCACATATATAATATGGCCTAGAAGGGAGGATTGCCAAAGACAACTTAGTAAATACAAAAACAAGGATTTGGGCTCCATTACAATTTTGAAAAGGGGCAGTGAAACGAAGTTGAATGAAGATGATCAAAGGAACATTGCTTTAATAAGGTCCCATTCTCCTACTTTAGAACAAGGAAGAGATACTCAAGAAG
>ML819587.1:58935-88414 GCA_009831015.1 Picea engelmannii
ATATATATATATATATATATATATATATATATATATATATATATATATATATATATATATATATATATATATATATATATATATATATATATATATATATATATATATATATATATATATATGATCCTTTTAGAATAAGTCAGTTTTCAGGAGAATATGGATGGTAGTTCCAAAATTCATTTGTTGGAGATCTGGTGATGCAAGAGCATCGTCAACAAAGCACGAGTGGAGGATAACTCAGGCCAACGCACATTTTGAAGAATTTTTTAAATTTGAAAGATCACATATTAATGTAATATTTGGAAAAGATTGTAATTAAATATGATCTTAAATGTTTGGAGGTTGAACCATCGCATGAGATCGATGGGGTTGTATTTATCTTTATTATAGTAGGTTACAGTAAAAATTCGAAGCATTTGCTCTTATCTGTCTGTCTCGAACAGTTATTGTAATAAGCCTTAGTAGTTGTTAGCTTTTAATTCGATAGGATAGCACTAAGGTAGTCGGAGGGAAAATCTCTATGAGCTCTTTTGTATAAATAAATGTATTGTTGCCCAGAAGAGGTTGTTAATAGTTGTTGCTGAAGGTTATTGTTGTTAAAGTAGTTGTAGAGACAATTGAAGCTTATTAGAGTATTGTATGAACCCATGTACATTTTCATCTGAATGAATATAACAGAGAAGTGTTGTTCCAAATGTCTGGTATTGCAATTGTTGTGTCTATCTGAATGAATTGTAGGCTTTTTGTTTAAGTGCAATTCTCTGTTATTTACTCATTCTTGTGTTTATGAATGCATTTACATGGTTAAATATATGAATCTATGAGAGTTTAGATAAGCTTCAATTGTTTCTCTTCACGAACTTATGCAAGGAGTGTGTTGACAGAGTCAATTTCGAATCAACTGCTCAGAAGAGATAACTTGAAGATTTTATATGCAAGGAGTGCAAAGTGTCCGCAAGGCGTGCATTGACAGAGTCTTTTGACTCAGAAGCTCAGGAGGAGAATTTTTAAGCTTTGTTTGAGACAAAGTGCAGAAGACCTCACAAGGTGTGCGCAGGTGGAAACATATTCAAAGTTCTATTGTTTAGGAGGAACAATTGAGTTGAGTAAGGAGTTGGTGCAAGGAGTTCACAGTCACTCGCAAAGGAGTTGTGTAAAGAAATTTGTTTGCAAGGCGTGCACAAGGTCGATTTTCGACTAAGTGTTGAAGAAGCGTTCTGAGGAGTGGTTTCAAAGAAGAACAAGCTCAGAAGAGATAGCGGTGGGAATTCTTCAATAGGGAGGAGCCATTTAAGATTCCACAAATTAACGAGTAAGATCTGTTCAGAGGAAGCGGGATCGTTCCAAACCGTCAGATCTGGGAGAGTTGCACGGAGGATATCCATGGAGTCTTTCAACACTTCGTGGTTTGGAGGTTTTAAAGTGTTTGAGGAGCAGAGATTGTTGAATTCATCGAGCCACGAAGAGATCCCAACCGTTGGTTGCAGCGAGGATACGTGGAAGCAGATTGGAGAGTTTAGAAGTAGAGATCCAGAAGTTTTGCACGGATTAAAAGTTGATTTTTCACGAAGAGTGGGGAAATCTAGACCGTCAGATCCATAGAGGGCACGTGGCGAAGATCCACAAGTTTCGGAGGAAGAGTCCCTCGGAGGAAATCAGGTGAGGTGAAGCCAAAACACCCGAAGGTCGAAGTAGCGAAGTGGAATGAAACCGTCGATATGAGGAAGACATGTGTCTTGAGATCATGGGATCCAGAAGTGTGCATCCGACAAAAGTTAAGAAGTTGAACCCTCCCTGTCGATTTGCGTGGACACGTGGTGTCATTTATGTCGCTTCAGTGATAGAGCACTTCGAGGAGAAAGGCTGCAGCTGCATTCAAAAGCGTCGAATATCGAACGTGAGGTAGATCACGGTCATTGGCTGTTGGAGGAGCGTGGACCATAGATATGGTCCCGGGTAAGTTCATTGATTCAGAGATCGGGGAAAAGGGAGTCAACTGCTTGCAAAAGCTTCAAAGATCAAAGTCACGAAGGGAGTTGACCCACGGTTACAACCTGTGGTCATATTGGATAAGAGTCTAGCACGGGAGATAGAAATCGCATTTTGGTGTTGCCAAATGCGCCAAAAATTGGTTGTGCGGGTAGTTTGAACATGTGTGTAACATCAAAGGGACTTGTGTGAATTTTTTTCAGGGTCTATTGGAGGCCCGAAGAGCCGATCCAACTTAGTATTTGAAGATCCAAGACTGGGAGGTCAAGCATCCCTGAACAGAGAAGGGGGGGGGTCCGCATCAAGTGGTATCAGAGCCTATATAGCTTTTAGGTTCTGAAAGCAGCAAGTGAAGGAGGTAAGTGGTCTCAAAAAGAAAAAGTTTTGAGCTTTGTGTGTGGAAGGAAGTTCAACACCATGCTGCCTAGAAGACGTGCGGAGCCACCTGTAGCAAATCAAGCGGTGGAAAGGGAGATGAGAGAACTACGCACAAGGTTAGCTGCTATGGAAACAACACAAAGAAGAGCACCTGATGCTGGAGACGTTAGTGATACAGAAAGCGAAGAGACGGAAGTTGAAGAAGTTGTAGCAGAGGATGTTGTGGAAGAACGCTTGATGAAAGTTGTTGTGAAATTGGGAGCTAGAGCAAAGATAGACATCCCAATATACGAAGGCAACTTAAATGTTGAAGAATTGCTTGATTGGGTATGATCAATGGACAACTACTACAATTATGAAGACGTTGATGAAGAGAAGAAGGTGAAACATGCTGTCACCAGATTGAAAGGACATGCAACATTGTGGTGGGATGAACTGTAGGCTGACAAAAGATGCAAGGGAAAACAAAAGATCAAGAATTGGGATAGAATGGTAGCCAAGATGAAAGCTAAATTCACACCCAAGAACAATAAGATAAATATGTTCAGGAAGTTGCAGAACCTGAGACAGAAAGGAATGATAGTGAAAGAGTACACATAGTAGTTCTACAAATTGAACATTAGGGTTGGACAGAGAGAAAAAGATGATGAAAAGGTTGTTAGGTATATAAATGTCCTGAGATATGAAATCCAGGATGAAATCAACATGATGATAATGTGAACAATGGAGGATGCTTATCAGATTGCGTTGAAGGCAGAGGAGAAGTTGACCAGAAAGTAGAGTTAGTGAAACACAGGTAGAAGTCTAAACAAAGGCAAGGGAATTGCCCATGACAAGGCACAGAAGCCCAAGGGTGAGACTGAAAAACCACATAGTCACTCAGAAAGAGGAGGAAGTTTTCAAGGGAGACAAAGTGGTGGAAGAAATTATTTTCCTCGAAGAAGAGGAAGAGGCAGAGGAGGAGAAGTGAAGTGTTATGCCTATGGAAAAATGAGACAGATGTCTTGGGAATGTCCTGAGAGAAAGAAAGAAGGAGGAGGTGAAGCTGACATTTCAGAAGCGCAAAAGCGGAATGTTGAAGCATAAGGCGCAAAATATGGGAAATCTCTGATGATGAAGAAGGTTCTCTTGAAACCAGAACCAAAGGTTGAAAAACTAGTAGGAACAGTTTGTTCAGAACAACTTGCAAGACTAAGGTCAAAGTATGCAAAGTGATAATTGACAGTGGGAGCATTGATAACTTAGTATCCACAGAGATGGTGGAGAAACTGGAGCTGGAGACAACTACACATCCAAGTCCATATAGAGTCTCATGGTTGCATAAAGGTCACCATGTAATGGTAACTAAACAATGTCTAGTTGAATTTAAAATAGGAGGATATAGAGATGAGATTTTGTGTGATGTGATTCCCATGGATGTATGTCATGTTTTGTTGGGGAGACCATGGAAGTTTGACAGGAATGTTATTCGTGATGGGAGA
The DNA here is from genome assembly GCA_009831015.1 of Picea engelmannii. NCBI lineage: Eukaryota > Viridiplantae > Streptophyta > Pinopsida > Pinales > Pinaceae > Picea > Picea engelmannii. The sequence goes on from ML819587.1 coordinate 62,784, forward strand.
AAAAATACTTATACTTTGGAGAAGAATGGTAGGACACACATGTTACTGCCAAATGAGGAGAAGAAAGTAAAGGAAGAAGCCAACACAAGTATACTTCTCACGAGTGGGAAGGAACTCCTGAGTGAAGTTAAGAAGGACCAAGAGTTGCAGGTCGATGTGGTTAGGAAACCCAAAGTTATCCTTACAAGTACTTCTATGGAGGATATACCTGAAGAAGTTCAGGAAATTTGAGAGAATTTTGCTGACATAGTAGTGGATGAGTTACCTAGCTCATTGCCATCGATTAAGAGTATCAGCCATCACATTGATCTAATACTAGGAGCAAGTATGTCAAACAAAGAAGCGTACAAATTGACACCTCAAGAGAATGAGGAGGTAAAGAGACAAGGCCATGATTTGATGGACAAGGGTTTGGTTAGAGAAATCTTGAGCCCATGCGCAGTACCAACTGTGTTAAATCTGAAAAAAGATGGAAGGTGGAGAGTGTGTGAAGACTCAAGAGCCATAAACAAAATCACCATTAGGTACAGATTTCCTTTTCCAACGATGGATGACTTAATGGATTGTTTGAGTGGAGCAATTAATTTTTCAAAGATAGATCTGAAGAGTGGATATCATCAGATAAGAATGAGAGAAGGTGATCAGTGGAAAACAACCTTCAAGACAAATGAGGGGTTGTATGAATGGATTGTTATGTCGTTTGGCTTAACAAATGCCCCAAGTTCTTTTATGAGATTGATAAATGAGGTGTTAAAAGATTTCATTGGTAAATTTGTGATTGTATATCTGGATGATATACTAGTCTTTAGTAAAACTAAAGAAGAGCATTTGAGACATCTAACATTAGTGATGAGAAGATTGCAGAAAGAGAAGTTGTTGATAAATCCGAAGAAGTCATCTTTCATGAAGACATAACTCATTTATTTGGGTTTTGTGATCTCTTCAAATGAATTGAAGATGGATCCATAGAAGGTGAAAGCAATCAGACATTGGTCATCGCCAAGAAGCATATTCGAGGTGAGAAGCTTCCATGGATTAGCAAGTTTCTATCAGAAGTTCATTAGAAATTTCATTGGAATTTGTACACCGATGCTAGATACGGTGAATAAGAGACACAAGTCTTTCAAATGGACAAAAGAAGCTGAGAAAGGTTTCAGGATATTAAAGGAGAAGATAACAGAACAATCGATTCGGGTCTTGCCTGATTTTGGGAAGACATTTCAAGTAAGATGTGATGCTAGTGGAGTTGCAATTGGAGTAGTCTTGAGGCAAGATAATAGGCATGTTGCATATTTCAATGAGAAGTTGAATGACACTAAGAGAAAATACTCCACATATGATAAAGAATTTTATGCAATAATTAAAGCCTTAAAGAAATGGAGGCACTATCTTGTTCCAAAAGAATTTGTTTTGTATAGCGATAATCAGGCTTTACAATTCATAACCAGACATGAGAAGTTATATCAAAGACATGCTAAGTGGATAGAGTTTATGCAAAATTTCACTTTTTTCATTAAACATATTTCTGGTAATGCTAAAAATTTATTGATGCATTGAGCAGGAGATGTTTGATTCTACAGGAATTTCAAGTGAAAACCTTAGGGTTTGAACACCTTAAGGAGATATATTGTAATGATCCAGATTTTAAAGAGGCATATGAAGCATGTGCAAATCCTGTGCTCAGAGACAGAAGCTAGTGGACAAAGTATTTAATTCAATATGGATTGTTGTTTAAAGCTTCCCAGTTGTGCATACCAAAGTGCTCGATGAGAGAAAATATATTGAAGGAAAAACACAGTGGAGGTCTAGCCGGACATTTCGGCCATGCCAAGACATTTGCAAAGTTGAACAGTTCATACTATTGGCCAGGTATTAGAGCAGACGTGAAGAAGTTTGTGAACAGATGTAATATTTGTCAGCATGCAAAAGGAAAGGGACAAAACATTGGATTGTATCAGCCATTGCCTATACCAGATAGGGCTTGGGATGCAATAAGCATGGATTTTGTGTTGGGTTTGCCAAGAACACAAAAGGGAAATGAGTCAATTTTTTTGGTAGTTGATAGATATTCAAAGATTGCACACCTTATCCCATGCCAGAAAACTAGTGATGCAACACACATTGCAAATTTGTTTTTCAAAGAAGTTGTGAGACTTCATGGGTTGCCAAAGAGTATTGTTTTAGACAGAGATACCAAATTTGTTGGTCATTTCTGGAGAACATTGTGGAAGAAACTGGGAACATAACTATCTTTTAGTTCTACATATCACCCTCAAACAGATGAACAGATCGAGGTGGTAAATCAAAGTTTAAGATATTTTTTGAGGAGTTTGGTCAGTGAACATCATAGTCAGTGGGATCATATTTTATCACAAACAGAGTTTGCATACAATGACTCAGTAAATATAAGTGCAGGAAGGAACCCATTTCAGATAGTATATGGGATGAAGCCAAGAGGATTATCAGAGTTGAGAGATCTGGAGCAGAGTGAATTTAGAAGCACTAGAGCAGAAGACTTCGCTGCATAAATGTAGAAGCTTCATAATTAGATCAAAGAACAATTGCAGAGCAATAGCAGAGAATACAAACACAGAGTTGATTAGCACAGGAGAGAATTTCAATTTGAAGTGGGAGATCAAGTTCTGGCAAATCTCAGGAAGGAAAGGTTCTCAAGGGGAACATATAACAAACTAAAGATGAAGAATATAGGACCATGCAAGATCCTAAGGAAATTTGATGCTAATGCTCATGAGATAGAGTTGCCAGAGGGTGTGGGTATATCGCCCATATTCAACATTTCAGACCTATATCCTTACAGGGAAGATGACACAAGAGGATCAGAATATCAGAAAGAGATCCAGTGGGAGAAGCAGATGCATGTAACAGAAAAGCCACAGATGGAGAAGATCATAGATCACAGGATTGGTAAGAATATCAGGAGGAAGACATATTTTGAGTATTTGGTAAAGTGGAAAGGACACCCAATAGAAGATGCCAATTGGGTCAATGAAGCAGATATTCAGAAGCATGGAAGGTTAGTGCAGGAGCTCATGGACATGAGTCTATCAATTTTTGTCCAGAGGAGTATGATGCAGGGACATCGTCAACAAAGCACGAGTAGAGGACAATTTAGCCCCAACGCGCATTTTGAAGAATTTTTTAAATTTGAAAGATGGCATATCATTGTAATATCTGGAAAAGATTGTAATTAAACATGATCTTAAATTTTTGGAGGTTGAACCATCGCATGAGATCGATGGGGGTTGTATTTCTCTTTATTATAGTAGGTTGCATTATGGATTTGAAGCATTTTCTCTTATCTGTCTGTCTCGAACATTTATTCTAATAAGCCTTAGTATTTGGTAGATTTGAGTTCGATAGGATAGCACTAAGGTAGTCAGAGGGAAAAGATCTATGAGCTCTTTTGTATAAATAAATGTATTGTTGCCCATAAGAGGTTGTTGATAGTTGTTGTTGAAGGTTATTGTTGTTGAAGTAGTTGTAGAGATAGATGAAGCTTATCAGAGTATTGTATGAACCCATGTATATTTTCATTTGAATGAATATAACAGAGAAGCATTATTCCAAATGTCTGGTGTTGCAATTGTTGTGTCTATCTGAATGAATGATAGGCTTTCTGTTTAAATGCAATTCTTTGTTATTTACTCATTCTTGTGTTTATGAATGCATTTACATGGTTAAATGTATGAATATGTGAGAGTTTAGATAAGTTTCAATTGTTTCTCTTCACGAGCTTATGAAAGGAGTGCGTTGACATAGTCTGTTTCGACTCAGTTGCTCAGAAGAGATAACCTTAAGCTTTTATATGCAAGGAGTACAAAGCATCCACAAGGCGTGCGTTGACAATGTCTCTTGACTTAGAAGCCCAGGATGAGTACTTTTAAGCTTTGTTTGAGACAAAGTGCAGAAGACCTCGCAAGGTGTGCACAGGTGGAAACATATTCAAAGTTCTATTGTTCAGGCGGAGCAATTGAGTCGAGTAAGGAGATGGTGCAAGGAGTGCATAGTTGATCGCAAAAGAGTTGTTTAAAGAAACATGTTTGCAAGGCATGCACAAGGTCGATTTTCGACTAAGTGTCGAAGAAATGTTTTGAGGACTCAGAGGTTTCGAAGAAGAACAAGCTCAGAAGAGATAGCAGTGAGAATTCTTCAATAGGGGGGATCCCTTTAAGATTCCACAAATCAACAACCAAGATCCGTTCAGAGGAAGCGAGATCGCTCTAGACCGTCAGATCTGGGAGAGTTACACGGAGGATAGTCGTGGAGTCTTTCGACACTTCATGGCTCAAAGGCTTTAAAGTGTTTGAGGAGTGGGGATTTACGAAGTCATCAAGACGCGAAGAGATCCCAGCCATTGGTTGCAACGAGGATACATGGCAGCAGATTGGAGAGTTCAGAAGGTAGAGCTTCGAAAGTTTTGCGCGTAGTAAAAGTCAATTTTTCGTGAAGAACAGGGAAATATGGTATGTTAGATCCAGAGAGGACATGTGGTGGATATCCACAAGTTTCGGAGGAAGAGTCCTTCAGAGGAAATCAGGTGAGGTGAAGCCAAAACGATCGAAGGTCGAAGTAGCAAAGTGGATTGCGACTGTCGATCTGAGGAAGACACACATCCTAAGATCACGGGATCCAGAAGTGTGCATCCGACAAAAGGTAAGAAGTTGAACCCTTGTCATCGGTTTGCGTGGACACGTGGTGTCATCTCTGTCACTTCGGTGATATAGCACTTCGGGGAGAAAGGCTCCAGCTGCATTCAAAAGTGTCAAACGTTGAAGTCGCGAGGCAGATCACAGTTGTTGGTTGTTGGAGGAGCGTGGACCGTAGATCCGGTCCCGGGTAAGTTCGTCGATTCAGAGATTAGGGAAAAGGGAGTCGGTTGCTTGCAAAAGATATGAAGAGCGAAGTCGCAAAGGGAGATGACCCATGGTTACAACCCGTGGTCATACTGGAGAAGAGTCTAGCACGGGAGCTAGCACTTGCATTTTGGTGTTGCTAAAGGCGCCAAAAATCCATTTTGAGGGTAGTTTGAACCTTTGTGTAACATCAAAGGGACCTGTGTGAATTTGTTTAAGGGTCTATTAGAGGCCTGAAGAGGCGATCCAGCTTAGTATTTGAAGATACAAGACTGGGAGGTCAAGCAGTCCCGAACAGAGAAGTGGGGGAGGGTCTGCATCAAGTGGTATCAGAGCCTTTATAACTTTTAGGTTATGAAAGAAGCAAGTGAAGAAGGTAAGTGGTCTCATAAAGCAAAAGTTTTAAGCTCTGTGTGTGGAAGGAAGTTTAGCACAATGTCGCCTAGAAGACGTGTGGAGCCACCTGTAGCAAATCAAGCGGTGGAAAGGGAGATGAGAGAACTACATGCAAGGTTAGATGTTATGGAAACAACACAAAGGAGAGCACATGATGCTCGAGATGTTAGTGATGCAGAAAGCAAAGAGAGGGAAGTTGAAGAAGATGTAGCAGAGGATGTTGCAGAAGAACGCTTGTTGAAAGTTGTTGTGAAATTGGGAGCTAGAGAAAAGATAGACATCCCAATGTATGAAGTTTACTTAGATATTGAAGAATTGCTTGATTGGCTACGAGCAATGGACAAGTACTTCGATTATGAAGATATTGATGAAGAGAAGAAGGTGAAACATGTTGTCACCAGATTGAAAGAACATGCAACATTGTGGTGGGATGAACTACAAGCTGACAAAAGATGCAAGGGAAAACAAAATATCAAGAATTGGGATAGAATGGTAGCCAAGTTGAAAGCTAAATTCATACCTAAGGACTATTAGATAAATCTATTCAGGAAGTTGCAGAACCTAAGACAGAAAGAACTAACAGTGAAAGAGTACACTAAGGAGTTCTAAAAATTGAATATCAGGGTTGGACAGAGAGAAAAAGATGATGAAAAGGTTGTTAGGTATATAAATGGCCTGAGATATGAAATCCAGGATGAAATCAACATGATGACARTGAGAATTGTGGAGGATGYTTATCAGATTGCACTGAAGGCAGAGGAGAAGTTGACCARAAAGCAGAGTCAACRAAGYAGAGGTAGAAGTCTAAACAGAGGCAAGGGAATTTCCCATGACAAGGCACAGAAGCCCAAGGGYGAGACTGAAAAACCACATAGTCACTCAGAAAGAGAAGGAAGTTCTYGAGGGAGACAAAGTGGTGGAAGAAATTATTTTCCTTGAGGAAGAGGAAGAGGAAGAGGAAGAGGAAGAGGAGGAGAAGTAAAGTGGTATGCCTGTGGAAAAACATGACGCATGTCTTGGGAATGTCCCRAGAGAAAGAAAGAAGGAGGAGGTGAAGCTSACATTTCGGAAGCRCAGAAGCAGAATGTTGAAGCAKAAGGCGTAGAAGATGGGAAATCTCTGATGATGAAGRAGGYTCYCTTGAAATYARAACCAGAGGTTGAAAAACCGATGCAGTGGAACAATTTGTTCARAACAACTTSCAAGACTAAGGACAAAGTATGTAAAGGTATAATTGACAGTGGGAGAACTGATAACTTAGTATCCACAGAGATTGTGGAGAAATTAGAGTTGGATACAACTACACATCCAAGTCCATATAGAGTCTCATGGTTGCAGAAAGGTCACCATGTAATGGTAACTAAACAATGTCTAGTTGAATTTAAAATAGGAGGATATAGAGATGAGATTTTGTGTGATGTGATTCCCATGGATGTATGTCATGTTTTGTTGGGGAGACCATGGCAGTTTGACAGGAATGTGATTCATGATGGGAGAAAAAATACTTATACTTTGGAGAAGAATGGTAGGACACACATGTTACTGCCAATAGAGGAGAAGAAAGTAAAGGATGAAGCCAACACAAGTATACTTCTCATGAGTGGGAAGGAACTCCTGAGTGAAGAAGAGACACAAGTCTTTCAAATGGATAGAAGAAGCTGAGAAAGGTTTCAGGATATTAAAGGAGAAGATAACAAAACAACCAATTCCGGTCTTGCCAGATTTTGGGAAGACATTTCAAGTAAGATGTGATGCTAGTGGAGTTGCAATTGGAGCAGTCTTGAGGCAAGATAATAGGCATGTTGCATATTTTAGTGAGAAGTTGAATGACACTAAGAGAAAATACTCCACATATGATAAAGAATTTTATGCAATAATTGAAGCCTTAAAGAAATGGGGGCATTATCTTGTTCCAAAAGAATTTGTTTTGTATAGCGATAATCAGGGTTTACAATTCATAACCAGGCAGAAGAAGTTAAATCAAAGACATGCTAAGTGGATAGAGTTTATGCAATATTTCATTTTTGTCATTAAACATATTTATGGTAATGCTAACAATGTTGTTGATGCATTGAGCAAGAGATGTCTGATTCTATAGGAATTTCAAGTGAAAACCTTAGGGTTTGAACAACTTAAGGAGATGTATTGTGATGATCCATATTTTAAAGAGGCATACGAAGCATGTGCAAATCATGTGCTCAGAGACAGAAGCCAGTGGACAAAGTATCTAATTCAAGATGGATTATTGTTTAAAGGTTGTAAGTTGTGCATACCAAAGTGCTCGATGAGAGAAAATCTATTGAAGGAAAAACATAGTGGAGGTCTAGCTGAACATTTCGTCCATGACAAGACATTTGCATAGTTGAACAATTCATATTATTGGCCAAGTATGAGAGCAGACATGAAGAAGTTTGTGAACAGATGTTAGATTTGCCAGTGTGCAAAAGGAAAGAGACAAAACATTGGGGGAGCCCTTTAAGATTCCACAATAAGGAGGATCCCTTTAAGATTCCACAAATTAACGAGCAATATTCATTCAGAGGAAGCATGATCATTCCAGACCGTTAGATCTGGGAGAGTTGCATGGAGGATAGCTGTGGAGTCTTTCGGCACTTCGTGGTTCAGAGGCTTTAAAGTGTTTGAGGAGTGGGGATTCCCGAAGTCCTCAAGCCGCGAAGAGATCCTAGCCATTGGTTGCAACGAGGATACGTGACAACAGATTAGAGAGTTCGCAAGGTAGAGCTTCAAAAGTTCTGCGCGGAGTAAAAGTCAATTTTTTGCGAAGAGCGGGGAAATCTGGACCGTCAGATCTAGAGAGGACATGTGTTGAAGATCCACAAGTTTTGGAGGAAGAGTCCTTCAGAGGAAATCAGGTGAGGCGAAGCCAAAATGCCCGAAGGTCGAAGTAGCGAAGTGGATTGCGACCGTCGATATGAGGAAGACACGCGTCGTTAGATCGCGAGATTCAGAAGTGTGCATCCAGCAAAAGGTAAGAAGTTGAACCCTCATCATCGGTTTGTGTGAACATGTGGTGTCATCTCTGTCGCTTCGGTGATAGAGCACTTCGGGGAGAAAGGCTCCAGCTGCATTCAAAAGCACTGAATGCCAGATTCATGAGGCAGATCACGATCGTTGGTTGTTGGAGGAGCGTGGACCGTAGATCCGGTCCCGGTAAGTTTGTCGATTCAGAGATCAAGGAAAAGGGATTCAGTTGCTTGCAAAAGCTCCGAAGAGCGAAGTCGCGAAGGGAGATGACCCACGGTCACAACCTGTGGTCATATTGGAAAAGAGTCTAGCACGAGAGCTAGCACTCGTATTTTGGTGTTGCCATAGGCGCTAGAAACTGGTTGTGCAAGTAGTTTGAACCTATGTATAACATCGAAGGGACCTGTGTGAATTTGTTTCAGGTTCTATTGGAGGCCCGAAGAGACGATCCGACTTAGTATTTGAAGATCCAAGATAGGGAGGTCAAGCAACCTCGAATAGAGAAGGGGGGGGGGGGGTTGNTTGCGTCATCTGGCTAGCATGAAACAAAGATATTTTTCAACAAATCCAAACCTTAATTATTAGTGCTACTAACAAAACTTGTACCTTATTGGAAGAAGGCATCCAAGTCAAATGGATGAAAGGAAACAATGCAAATCTTTTGAAGTAGGAAGAGCGCATTTGAATAGAAGGCATGTTAAGTAAAACTAGACCTATAGTGAAGAAATTTGTCTCTTCCCCTCCAATTGATTTAAAATCGTAGGTATGTATGGGGAAAAAGGAATTTATAAAATGGTAGCAACCTTGGGGAAATGTTAGTTATTGTTTGGTGGATCTTCCAAATGGAACTTAGGGGTGGCAGGTGCAAGGGTGATCATTATTGATCCTTAGGGAAACATGGAAAACACTTTTGAATGGGGATTGGGTAAAGATACAAACAACCAAGAAGAGGAATTTGCTTTGTACCAAGTGTTAAGGATCATTGATGTCAGACAAATTAAGAGCCCAATTGTCATTAGGGAGCGAAATTCTTGGCACAAGGGAAACACAACGAGTGCCAATGAAAGTGCTTAGCCATTTCCCCCAAATGTTGGCCAAAGTTATTGCATGAAAAATAAAAAGGTCGAGAAAGCTCGGCAACCATAGATCTAAAACAGATAATCATATACTTGGGCGAAGGGAAAAAATAAGAAAAAACACAGGTTATTATCATTAACAACAGAGCAAGCCGAGGGCATAAGAATGGATAAAGGGGATGGCAAGGTAAGGTATTCTAATTTAATTTCAGCCTCGAGACTTGACTGTCAAGGGGACTGCACAAGTCGAAACAGAGTTTTATTAATCTGTGACAGAATAGAAAACATTATGTATACAGCCAAGCTTATGACAATTCCAATGACAAGGGAATACATTCGATACCAGTGGTTTCATTATATCTGTGTGAAATAGAAAACCATACATATATAACAAAATCATATCACAATTCAAGCACAAAAATAATACCTTCACTAACAATGTTTTTATACAAATGCGGTGAATGAGAAAACCATACATATGTAACCAAATCCCATTTTATGTTCCTGCACCAAGATAATGCATCCGATAACAATGTTTTATATAATTGCGAGAATAAGAAAACCATACACATATAACCAAATCATTTCACAATTCATGCACAAAGAGAAATACCTTTACCGACGAAGCTAGGCTTGGAAATCTTCTTCGATATCCGACGATCCGAGTGTCCTCCTGCTTGCTAACCATAGAGACATGACCGGTACCTCCCATTCAACGCTAGGGGTACTCTTCTTCCCCCTTAGCCCCCCAAGCCGCAAATGGGACACGCACAACCACAACCATAAAGCTATCTCCTAGCTCGCCTCGTAAGTTCGAGATACCACTCTCTCTTTGAGATGGGCATCCTAACTCCCACAATAAAAATCAGTCAAGAAAATCCAGCAGCATAACCTTACACATACCATTCGTCCCCCATCCCCCTTCTCTGCCATTTCTTTTATAGAGTTCTCTTAGTGACCATTTGCCAAAATGCATGTTAAATTCTTTTTATTAACTTTTTATTGGGAAACTATTCTCCCTCGTACACTTGTCACCCAATTCCTCAGTTGCCAATTCATTTAATTAATTAAATTAAATTGCTATTTTTTCTCACCCACCTAAAAGCGCTCCTCGATGTCCCTTTATTCCCTCACATTCCCTTAATGACTGACACCTTTCTTAAATCATAGTTGAGTTCTAAATTGGAAAGTTCTCTAGCCTAGATTCCCTCATATGTTCGACATTCCTTTTGCATTTAATTTTCCCCTTTTTGTCTAAGTTCTAAATTAGCAAGTTTTTGCACATAACCAACAATTAAATTTTTGATAAATTCTTTCTCCTTTAAATTTTAAATTTGATTTTTCTTCATCACCCTTTTATTAATTGAGTCATTAGTTTTTAGTCCTTATACCCCATTTAGACCTATGTTCTAATTTCAACTAGGCTTAGCAAAATAGTTTTCAAGGGAAATTTTTATAATTATTAAACTTTATTCATACAACATTTATTTTAAGGCTGACCAAGTCAAAATAAGATATTATTTTCTAGGTACATAGGTTTATTGACTCACCAGTGTTAAAAACAGTGACATGCCCTTCAAGATGCACTGTGTGCTCCAAGGGTGCCACTCACCTTCATTCATGTTTCATTTATGCGACGTGCCCTTCAAGACGCACTATGTGCTCCAAGGGTGCCACTCGCTTTCATTCATGTTTCATTTATGTGATGTGCCCTTCAAGACGCACTACGTGCTCCAAGGGTGCCAAACGCCTTTTGACCGATTTTGGTAGACGTCCAACCCTTGGAGTCAATATTCCGTCAAGCAACTTTGTGGGAGACTAAGGGCCTCTAAGGAATAAGGACCCTGCCTTATTTCATGCCCCTTATAATCTTCGTGAGCAATTGTCTCAGTCTGCCCTCATGGCATCGTGGATCTCTCAAACTAGGTAATTGTTAACCAACAATTCGAGCCACGACAGGAGTGCTAGTACGCTGTCGCAAGGCTACTGCCACACCTCTCCTTCAATATCTCTGGTTTCTGTGCATGGCCCTTTTACTCATAATGTGAGTCTGATTAGCAAGCAATCATTAGCCTGCATCCATCAATGAAACATGTCATCGATCCATAACAACATCATAATATATCCAGTCATATGTCACATATGAAATAACACAAATACTCAAACCATATATAGTCCATACCCTGACTTGATCCAGAGTCCAAGCAGGTCCATCGATGCCATCGACATACTCAATTTGTCAAGAGTCTTGCACACTTAAGATAAACTAGTCAATATCACATGTCTATACATAAATAACATAACATCATAATCCACCATCTCACCATCATAATCCATAAGCGAAGTAGACAATCATATAATGAACCGGATCACTTGCACGCAAGTGTCCTAAAGGAATAAGTCACATAAGGTGCATGCAAGAGCGAGATGTTACATACACCCCCACTTTCTTTAATCTTCGTCCCAAAGTTTCACAGTATACAAGTGCAAAAATAAAGTATTTGACAATATCTAAATGTCCAACTATCAAGCAAAAATGGAAACTGTTGACGCATATCATATGCGTCCTACCAGGTAGCCAAGTGTGGACTATAATTGATCCAAAAAGGATCTAGAGAAGGTTAAGAACCACTCAGAACGCACAGAAGCAACTTAGAATGCTCAGAATGGTTTCAGCAGACAACAAAAGGACAAAAATTCAAAGTTTTCAAAACTCAGTTAAAATGGCATGATCGCGAAGAGCACATCGCAAGCTTTCTAACTGCGCAAACGACTCATCAAACAGAGTTACGAATCAAAAGTTATAAGCGGTCAAAGTTTTGGTCAAACTTGGTCAAAAGTCAAAGTGACACGTGGCACCACTACAAGGGTGACATGTGGCACATCTGTACCACTGAGTTGGCATGGGATGACATGGCAAGGATGGCAAACACGTGGACAATTTTGGTGATGACACATGTCCATTTCATGGGCAAATCAGATTGTGACAAGTGGCAATTTCGTGGTCGAGTTATATGGTGCCATGTGGCCCAATCATTGTCTACGACATTTTCCAATGGTTGATGTGTTAAAAGTTATTTTACTCCCCAAGAGTCCAACTCATGACCTCTCACTATCCCAAAGGCCCCACAAATCCACACTACCACTACACCACACCATATTGCTTGGTAGTAATATATTCCAAATATTATTTAAATGTAATTTTGAACTAAGGCACCAAAGGGAGGGGCTTGGCCTTCGTCCCAACCCCTAATCACATGCTTTAGCACCATACGACCATAGTATTTCGCCCACTTAGGGGCTTAATCCAATTGACCACCATATTTAGCATATTCTCCACCAGTTAATCCGTTCCGCCATTTAAGTGGTCGCCTTAGCAGAGCGCGCCTTTGTTATAACCATATGCATAAAAGGGGAGGCCCGTGGGATTCGACCCTGGGACCTCCACATAACCGTGCCCTAAATTTATCCACATTAACCAACACACCAACCACTACACTTATTAAATAATTTTTCGGAAAACTGTATAAAAAGGGGCTTAGACAGTGCATTCAGAACACACAAGAGCACGAAGAAGGGTTAGACCAAGCACGTCCGTACAATACATATATGTACGACCTTTTGCATAGTTTTTGAGATTTTTCACGTATTTCGAGATAGAGCCGTGATTAATTATAGGAGGAATGGCATAAAAACCAAGGCAGGGGTGTCTTTGTGGTCTAAAAGTGTCCGACTCGGATCGAGGCGTGGAGATAGTCATTTTTAGGTAAAATGACGCCACGAACGCAGTGGTGGTGTTAGTTTTCTAATCTGAGAAAAACTTCTATGGCTTAACTCCAAAATGAGGTATAATTATGTATTTTGCCCAATTCTTTTGTGGAGTTAATAAAAAGACCTACCCATTTGAGAGTAGGACCCGGAGACATACTCCACCAAGGAGGAACTCCTTTATCAATTTCTTTGTGTTCATATTGCATGATTATGTCTCTTTCCTTTTGAGTTTTTCCTTATTTATGGTCTACTTTAGTTTATGCTCATTTAATACAGTTCTTTAATAAGTCACCTGACGAAAAGATCCTAGATAAATAATTGTCCTAATCGACCTTTACCTGGTCGACTGTTCGACGCCGTAGCTATCGAATGCGATGGTCCAGAATGCGGATTGGCTCAGCCATGAGCGCGCCCTCATCCAACACCTGCAAAGAAATCAAGTCAATCACATACGTAGGATCACTAACATAATGTCACAACAGATACAAGAAAACAACATGCAATGCCTCAAAGAATGAGGCACGGGTAGCTGATAGGACTAATTCATAATTAAGGTCAACGCGACGCGCATCGGAAAAATCCTTCTGTCGATCTTGCGCTTCATGCATCCCTTTTTCTTATCCTTTGTAATTGTTCTTCCAATTCTTGGATCGCTTCTGGTCCTACCGGGACCCCATCCTCGAGTCGATCCCAACTCAAAGACGTCTGACATGGTCACCCGTAGAGAAACTCAACGACACCATCTCAATGGTGCCTTGATAGTTGTTGTTGTATGCAAACTCCACTAGTGGAAAGAGTTCTCCCAACGCTTTTGTTGTTCCATCACGTACATACGCAACATATCCTCCAAGATTTGGTTCGTTCTTTTTGTCTGCCCGTCTGTCTCCAGGTGATATGCAGTAATAAAGTTAAGTTGGGTTCCCAAGGCCTCTTGCGAACTAGTCCAAAATCGTCTTGTAGACACCAATCCTCGATTGGATAAGATCCTTTTAGGCATGCCAGGAAGTATCACAATCTTGCTGACAAAATTCGAGCTGTATCAGGTGCCTAATACGTCGTGTGCACAAGAATAAAATGTGCACTCTTCGTTAGAGTGTCCATCTAAATGGCCTCCATTTTCATTCTGGAATGACGTGTGGTTGTAGAAATCCAACCAGATGTCTGTGTTCAACCCTTACTTATTGACATTCCAAACACCTTGCCTAGTAGTTAACTATGTTCGCCTTCAACCCTACCAGACGAATGAGGGATTAAGGTCTTCCATCACCTTTGTGACTCTTGGATGGGTCATGTACACTGCTCTATGAGCTTTGTGTTGGGCCCGTGATATGACTGATTTTATGACATTAATTAGATCCTTTTTGTCAAATGTGTATATGCGTTTTCATGTTTTGAAGAATTTTTTGAAGAGCTTTTGTGTCAAATTGCTATGATCCACACCAGGTATGCATAATTCATGTTTTGCGATGATTTTGAGTTTAAATCAATATGTTTTTATGATCCCAGGAAGCTAATTCATGTTTTGTATGTCACAAGGAAAAATCACAGCTTGTTTTTGCTTCCGACACTCGGTCCAGTACTCCATTCGACACTTAGTCTGGTACTACATCTGGCACTCCATCCTGCACAAAAAACGATGGGTGATTTGGCGGTTATGGTATTGGCGGCCAGCGATGGGCGAATCAGAGACATGGGTTTTGCTCATGCTCATGGCCTCCAATTACTGAACTCTTGACAACTCGATTTGGGTTGTTATGTTGGGCGATTATTGGCTCGCCTCATTTCTAGAAGCCACCGACAGTTAGAGCATCTTAAATGCAATTTGTTGTTTTTAGAGAGGGTCGACCCTTCCAGTGGTCAACCTCTCAGCTTGTAAAACTTATAAATACCACCTCAGTGGTCAAACAATAGTTAAGAAGTCGTGTGTTAGAGAGAAAATACAATTTCACTCTGTTTTGCTATTTTCATTTTGCCAAGACTATGTAAAGACTGCGTTTTTAGTTTTAATGGTGAATTTGTGTTGTTGAATCTCGTGGTGCGCCTTTGAAAAGTAACCACGACTTGTTGGGGGGCCCACCAGTAGTCTGGGTGAATATCCTATCGGTTTGCTTGTGAATTGAATAGCGTAGATGTCTTTTTATTTCTTTTCCTGTACATGAATTGTCATTTTGCTTTCTTATTGTATAAATTGCTGCTATAGCTTAATTGTTTTAGATTCTTTTGCAGGTTGATATGAAGGATCTTGTTAATATGCAACGACTTTCTAGTTAGTAGAAGCAAGCTTGCAAGCTTATATACTAACCATGTGTGTGATTAGATGATGGATTACACTTTCTTTAGGCTGAAACAAAGTTTAAAACAAAGTTTATAATAAAGTTTAAAACAAAGTTTTAATTCATGATTTCTTTGACAGGGCTTCGGTGGATGGATAGTGTTAGTTTTAGTTTTCATTGCTTATCCAATTACTGTTTATTTTTGCTTATCTATTTATTAGTTAGTTTGCTCATTTCATTACTTGTCATATGCTGGAATAGTGTTTAATTTTTGTTTGAGTATTTTCTCTTTTTGCAAATTGAATTGTCAAAATAGGACTAGTTTAGTTTACTTCATGCAATTTCTTTCTTAGCTCTAGGTTGCAATTTCAATTCAAAGTTGATTATTGAATTTAGATTTCAGTTATGAATCTTAGTATGAATTTGCTTAATTAATATAGAGTGCAATTGAATTTACTAGGAAAGTATCTTTATACTGTTGATGATTAATGTATGATTGAATAATCACATGGATATGCATGATAATTGATGTTGTTTCCATAATGGCTAAGTTCTCATTGGATTGCCTAATTCACACTTTCCACTTTTCTATTGAATTCAATATCAAATTTATTCCTCTTGAATTACAGTTCATTGTTAAGTGCCATCGTGATATTATTAGACATCGAAGACATTCACATAACCATCAACACTACATTTGAGTTTTCTTGCTTTCATAAATTAGAAGATAGTTTTCTTGCTATTGTAGGATAGATAGTCTTCTTGCTTTGGTAGATTAAAGGACAATTTGCTTATCATAGATTAAATATTAGTTGTTAATTGTTTTTATCATCATAATGCTTTCAATTCAGTAGATTTCTTTTTGTAAATTAGAAATAGTTGTCAAGTTTAAATTAATAATAGAGTTCATTTGTTTCTTAGCTTAATTAGTTGCTTATTGATTAGTTTACTTGTTGTAGAAGTTATCCTAGGTTAGTTAGTTGTTTACTTGCTTTAATAGGTTAGTTTCTTGCTTGTCTATTTTGCTTTGATAGGGTAGTTTCTTGTTCATTTTCTCGCTTTGATAGGGTAGTTGCTTATTGAATTTGAGTAGGTTAATTAAAGTAGTTTGTTGTCGCTATTGCTTATTAGGTAGATAGTTTGCTTTTGCTTATTGTTATGGTTGAACTAGTTTTCTTTAAGTAGGGTTTTCATTTGCTTTCTTAGAACTATCCATCGATCCTTTGTTCAAAAGTTACTTAGGTTACATAGTTTAAGTTTCTTAGTAGGGTTTTCTCATTAATAGTTTTTGCTTGAATATATTAGCCCTTAGATAGCCACTTCCTTAGTTAGACTATACTACCTCCGGTCCTTCTACCTTGGCATATATATTACTACAAATCTAAGTTTACTTACCCCGAGTTGACAATTTAATTGAGGGTTTTTAGTGTGCTTTTAGTGCATATAGAACACCCATCATTTTTGGCGCCATTGTCGGGGAGTTGTCTCAAGGTAGGAAATAGTTAGAAAATAGATCATCTCTAGACCTTAGGATTATATTGGTGGTGGGGGAGCTTTAAGACGAGAGGTAAGAACCTGCGCATCTGCTATTGCAGGCTCCCCCAAACCCAATGGTAGTTTTTCTTTTTGTTTTTATTTAGTTTCATGAATATACCTAGAGACCCAAAAGGTAGATACATTAAATCTAAATCAGACTTTTCAACCAAGGTTCCTTCCAACATTTTTGGGGGAAGGAACGTTCCACTCATAAATTCCGCAGACCGATACCGAAAAATGGGAACTAGCTCAACCCAAAGAGATAAAGTAGTCTCTGAAGAGGCTAAGACGGGGAGCACTATAGAACAGAAAATTGAAGCATCGGTAATAGTGGAACAAGAGGCAAGACCACTCAAGCTTTCTGCAGAACCAAACAATACAACCTTTGCACCACTAGGAGATCCTAAATTTGAAGACATCATAGACCTTGAATAGGTGAATATTTTGTTTGGTAGTTCAGCCAATGTAATTATCTCTCAAATTGACACAGAAACTTTGGCACCAATAATCTCAACTGGCTCGAGTAGAGTCCCAGACATCCAATCGGTAGGAAGACCTTTTCATCAAAGGGAAACCTTGTTCTCTTCAAGAATAAAACCACTTAAGTACTCTCTTTTTGGAAGCCAAACCAATATGGATGACCAGGAGGATCATAACAATGTAAGACATAGGGAGGAAGAAGAAGAAGATGGAAACCAAATTGAAACCACCTTTGAGTTTCCAATCTTGTACACCACCCCAAATGTCAATATGAAAAATATTCCCCTCTCAGCATTGCCTACCTTTTATGGTAAAAGCAGTGAAGATCCATATACCTTCCTATTTGAGTTCGACATCTTGTGTAGGAGCTACCACTACCTGCAAGATGCCCAGAAACTAAAACTCTTTCCTGCCACCCTCAAGGACTCAGCACTAAGATGATTCATGGGGTTGGGAGAATCCAACATTAGGTCTTGGGAAGCCATGAAAGATGTATTTCTTAAGAAGTACCAAGACTACTGCAAGACCAAAGAATCTCGTAATGATATTTTCAAAATCCAACAGTTAGAAGATGAGACCCTCGAGGATTATATGGAAAGGTTTGGTTGTATCTCTCAGAAATCAAAATACCATGACCTTCAAGATGATGCAATTAGGGTTCTTTTCCTTAAGGGAATTTCATAGGAATACCTAGAGATCCTTAACCTGATGGAATCAGGTGACATATCTCATAAACCATTTTCCAAAATATGTGAAATGTGTAAAAATTACTCAAGGAGTAGAGCCAAAACATGAAAGAATATTCGGGACCCTTATAATAGAAACTTAAAACCAGTTAGTTTAGGTGGTATCACAAGAGCAAACATAGGGAACCTTTTAGAAAACTTCAAGACAAATATATTAAGCACAATAGGTTCCCAGTTGGAGACCCTAAAAATTAAAAATAAACAGGAGGAGGAAAATGCAGCAATGAACATATATTGCCCAAGATGTAGGAGGAAACATTCCTCAAGGGAATGCCCATTGGATAACATCTTAGTTTGTGGCTTTTGCACATAAGACCATTCAACTGAGAAATGTCCATCATTGTCTGGTTTGTTAGCCATATATAGGAGTGGGTATCCTTGGGAATCCTCTTATGCACCTAGGAGGCCATGACAGCCTAAGAACCAACCCACTTACCTAGATTCACAATCTCAAGTTCCACCCTATTATCAACAACAACAACAACAACAACGGAACTCATCAAGTTGGAAAAACTGGTATACTCAGTACCAACATCCTTGACTTCAAGGATGGAGAGGAGGGCATAACCAAGGAAACCCTCAAGCTCCATCTGTCCCTATGTCCAACCATGCTTATCCTCAGTTTCCACCGAACACTCCACAGCTTCTGCCAAGTTTTGTTCCACCATCTTTACCTCCTATTCCACAACAAAAACCACTACAATATCAGAATGCAAGCTCCCCAAGACCGACATTATTACCGACACAACCAATGCCTAATCCCAACAATAATCCACCTCAACCTCTTCACAATGATGATATGCATGCCTTTTCGACGTATGTCATTACTCCTGCTCCATTATAGGAAATTCAACTAAGATCGGGAAAAGTTCTGGATAGGCATAAACCTTCAGTAGTCATCCAGGAAGAAGAGGAAGAAGAAGAAACCACCAAACAACCTATGGATGACACTTGGTGGGAAGATGTTATTATTACTAAGGACCAAGAACCCAAGCTTCCCCAAAATGAACCTTCACAAATCACGAAGGCCCCTCCTTATCCAGATAGATTGGTAATTGAGAAACCTACCACCCGACCGAAATTTGACATCTTGAATGAATTGAAGAATATTTGAGTCAAGATTCCCTTACTACAAGCCATTAAGGACATTCCAATATACAATAAGGTAGTCAAATAATTGTGTATTAAGAAGCCAGGTAGGAAGCAAAAGGACCCTCCTACAGTACATTTGGTAGGAGGACTTTCTAAGTACATATCAGAGCAACATAAGATAACAGAATATGGGAACCCAAGAAACCCCGTAGTGACCATAAACATTAACAAGGTCTCCATTGGAAACACTTGCATAGACCTATGGGTAGCCATCAATGTTATGACCACTGCTACCTTGGAGAAATTACAGTTACAACTTCTTCTTAGGCCTACCCCAACCATTTTGGAATTAGCAGATAAGACCAAGGTTATACCTGAAGGAATTTTAGATGATATCATGGTTACTTTAGCCTCATGGGAGTACCCAATAGACTTTCTTGTCATTCACTCAAAGGATCCTACCAAAGGCCATGCCATCATTTTAGGAAGACCTTGGTTAGCCACAACCAATACATTTATTGGTTGTAGAGAGGGAGAAATGACCATCTCGAATGGAATTTCTATCCAGAAGCTCACCATATACCCTCCAACTCAACCTATAATGGAGATCTATGGTGGCTTGAGTGTCCATACGAGAATGAGGACTGGGAAGAACCCATATTTCCAAGTGACCATGCTTGGGCACTTCAGAAGCACACAACGAAAAATGTGCTAAACCAATTTATTTCTGCTATCACATGTGTGGATTTTCCACAATCTTTTCCCCAATTTGAGTACATGTTTGGGGAAGAATTTCAGGAAAAATTGGACCCATCCATTTTGTCTTCGACATCTTTTATCTTTGAGATAGATGAGTCTGTCGTGTCTTATACTATGCCTTACGATATTAGTCCAGGGAATTTTTTACATATAAACTTTGGGCTAGATGCAGACCAACAAAAACAATTAGTAAGTATCCTTAAAGAACAAATATGAGTATTTTCCTGGGAATACACTGACATGAAGGGTATACACCCTGACACATGCATCCATCACATATATACCCAGGGGGAAGTAACACATGTTAGGCAACCACAAGAAGGATGAACCCAACACTCAAAGATATAGTAAAAGAGGAGATCCAAAAGTTATTAAATGTTGGATTTATTTATCCCATCTCTGACAGTAAGTGGGTATCCCGACTTGTAGTGGTCCCAAAGAAAGTGACCGGGAAATGGAGAATTTGTGTTGATTTCCGGGAACTCAATAAAGCCACTCTGAAAGATTATTTTCCTCTTCCTTTCATCGACCAAGTTTTGGATACCCTGTCTGGAAAGAAGTATTTCTCCTTTTTAGATGGGTACAATGGGTACAATCAAATTCTCATAGCACCCAAGGATCAGGACAAGACAACATTTACTTGTCCTTGGGGCACCTATGCCTATAGGGTCTTTCCATTTGGATTGTGTAATGCTCCTGCTACATTTCAACGAGCAATACTAGGGATATTTGCTGATGTTATTCATGATTGTGTGGAGGTGTATATGGATGACTTCACAGTATATGAAAATACTTACCAGGAAGCCTTAGATAACTTAGAAAAAGTCCTTATTAGATGCCAAGAAATGAACCTGTCTCTAAGTCATAAAAAATGTAAATTTTTTTTAACTGACGGAGTGGTTCTAGGACATCATGTTTCATCTGAAGTGATAAAAGTCGATCCTGCAACGATTGAGGTTATCATTAGAATTCCACCCCCCAAAACTCAGAAAGAGGTGAGAATCTTTCTTGGACATGCCGGATATTACCGACGGTGTATTGAAAATTTTACAAAGATTGTTGCACATATGTTTGGATTATTAATATAGGATGTTGATTTTGTTTGGACTGAGCAGTGTCAAACTGCCTTTGAAACCCTGAAAACTAAGTTGTCTGTGGCACCAGTTCTTAGGGGGGGGCAATTAGGCTCTCCCATTCCACATATCCACTGATGCCTCTGACACTGCAATAGGAGGTGTATTAGGGCCGAAAGAGGACAATCAACCCTATGACATTTATTTTGTAAGCAAGAACTTGTCCCCTGCCGAGTTGAACTACACAGTTACCGAGAAGGAATTCTTGGCAGTAGTTCATGATATCAATAAGTTTCACCATTACATTATAGGTTATGAAGTATTTGTACATACAGATCATTCCGCAATTAGGTTTCTCATGAATAAACCCATAACTAATGGTCGAGTGACTAGGTGGCTTCTGTTATTGCAAGCATTTAATATCACTGTGCTTGACCGACCTGGAAAGGATAATGTGGTAGCTGATTTTCTTTCACGAATAAAAAATGAGGATGATGATATTCCTGTAGATGATAGTTTCCCAGACGAGCACCTTTTTTCCCTTTCTGTCAATACCCCATGGTTTGGAGATATGGCGAACTATTTGGCTACTAGGAAGTTACCGTCTTATTTGTCACCTCATGAAAAGCGTAAAATTATTACACAGAGTGCTAATTACTCTTGGTTTGGTCATGACCTTTTTCGCACAGGTCCTGATTTGATTATTCATAAATGTGTCCAAGAGTACGAGGTACCAGAAATACTACGAAGTTGTCATGATGGACCAAGTGGTGGCCATTTTTCTGACAAATGTACAACATATAAGGTGTTACATTCGGTTTACTATTGGCCTAACATTTTCAAAGATGTTGCTAAGTATGTGAGAAGTTGTGATAGTTTCCAAAGGATAGGGAGACCTACGTTAGCTGACGAAATTCCCTTGCGTTCCCAAGGTATGATAAAACCTTTCGAAAAATGGGCCCTTGACTTTGTAGGACCAATTTCACCCATGTCCTATAAGAAGAACTATATTTTGGTTTGTACGGACTATGTCACCAAGTGGGTAGAGGCAAAAGCCCTATCCAAGGCTACAAAAAATTCTGTTGTCGAATTCATCTATGAAGACATCTTTACCCGCTTCGGTGTCCCTTGTGAAATTGTTACAGACCAAGGCACTCAATTCACTTCCAAGCCGATGAGAGAGCTAACATAGAAATATGGGATTAAACACTATAAATCTTCTCCATACCACCCACAAGCCAATGGTCAAGTAGAATCTACAAACAAATTTCTGGAAGCTATCTTAACCAAGACTGTTCAATTACATCACCGAGATTGGGCTGATAGGATTCTAGAGGCTTTGTGGGCATATCGGACCACCTGGATAAACACCACTAGGCATACCCCTTATGAGCTAGTGTATGGGAAACAAGTACTTCTACCAATAGAATTCCAAGTAAGGACCTTCTGTATTGCCGCAAAATTGGGATTAAACTTAGATAAGGCTCATAAATAACGAGCCCTACAATTGAACGAGTTGGATGAGATCAGGCAAGATGCCATCCGACAAACAATATTAGTCCAAAACAAGAGGAGCAAGTGGCAAGACAAGTTAATTAAGAAAAAAAACACTTCCAAACTAGTGATTGGGCTTTGTTGTTTGATTCCCGATTTAAAACCTTCAAAGGCAACCTCAACACCTGATGGTTGGGCCCCGACGAAGTAGTCATTGTTTATGACAATGGAGCTATGAAAATTAAAACAATTGATGATGGACAAGTCTCCTTTGTAGTAAATGGACACCGACACAAATTTTATCATAAGCTCATTTCCAAAGAGGATTTTCTACAGGTCATGTCAACTGACAAAGCAATGGCCTTAGTAGATGGGGAAGTCCCCCCTTTTTCTTGAAAAGTTTTCTGAATTTTCTACTATACATATGTAAATAATTTTGAATTTTGTTGATAAGCAATTCTAGAAATTTTTGTAGGTATCTATCTCACCAGGAGGAGACAGTTTCAAGGGAATATAAAAGAAGTATTTTTCTTCAAAACATTGTTACACTTGAATCTTGTTGTCTACTAAGCATCAAATGGATATTGACTTGCTGTAATTAGCCATATTTTTGCAAAGATGTTCATCTTCTCTTTTTCTTAAGGCATTTTAAAAGCAGCTGCTCTTGAAAATCTTCACCACTATATAAGGAAGTGATACCATAACCATCAACCTTAGAGGTCTCTCGTACAATTTTCCCAAGAAACCCGAGTAAGTGAGTAAAGTATATTTATTAAAAAGTAACAAGGAGGTCTGATTAGCGATTAGTCATGGAAACATCACAATAACTACAAAAGAAGAAAGTGAGTTGAGCCTAAAGATACCTTTCTATTCTTTCTCAATGGTACCATCCACTACACACTAAATAACTTGATTTTATCATATCTTTAGAGAGGCCACGTCTGCTTAAGTACCCCTTACATAAGGACAATCACTAAGGAATATAACGGAAAGTCATCCTCTAACATAAATACCATCCCAATTGAAAAAAGAAAGAAAAAGTTGTTTTCAAAGTTGTCCCCCCATCTTCTTTCATAAAGCAATCTTATACTAAAATCTTAAAAGATGGAGGGCCAATCTCTGAGGGTGTAAGAGGCTAACCCATCGGGATACTGAACAGGTCTGCTGGCAGCAGGTACCGGCCTTTGGTATGACTAGGTAAACCCACCGGAGTACTGAACAAGCTTGCTGGCAGCGGGGCATTCTACCTAGCAAGGATGGTAATCTGACAAAAAATAAATAATAAATTTAAAAATTGCCCTGATGTACGACATTACTTGCAAACAAAGATGACATGAAGTATGTATGGTTAAGCTAAGGTTAATGAACTCCATAAACTTGCCATTGGGAACTAACTCAAAGACTATCTTGAAACTCTCTTGCCTACCTCTTCTTATCTATATATAGGATCTCTTATCCTATAGGTGGGGCCATTTTCTAACCGTCTCGTCAGACCAATCTGTGAAATTTATCATTACACTTCACAAACTGTAAATCTTCGGCTATTGGGAGAACTGACTGGTTTCCTATACTTTTGATTGTGAGGTGTCAAAATACTCAAGTGTGGGGGAGGGGTTCATGAGTTGACAAATGACCATTGCCTAGAGAAGTAAATCTTTGTAAAAAAAAATTGTATTATTTTTTTCATGATACAAGTTATTAGATCAACAATCATTTTATTTTCAAGTGCTAAAATCTCCTCTATGCTATAAATTGTTGTACTTAACAGACCACTTTATTGGTTCATTTTTGTTACAGGCTATTCATTGTAGGTTTAACACTACATGTTCTATGCAAGTGGATTGAGTGAGCATGGTGGAAAAATCAACAAACAATGGAACATTTTGCCTCTTGTCTTAATCACTGTGACTGTCAAAACCATTGCAATATTGCAGGCTATCCATTACAAGAGGTAAAAATGTATTAAACACAAAGGTGTTGTATGAAGTGTCGTATGAGGTGTCGTATGAAGTGTCGTATGAGGTGCCGAATGAAGTGCCATATGAATTTACACACCAATAACTGTCCACAATTTCAGGTAACTAGGAATCAATGACATTTAATTGAATTGGTTGAAGGAAATCAAGATTGAGGATGCAAACTTTGGACATGTTCATGATCAAATGTCCAAGTCAAAAGACTTGGACATTTATCTAACTTCACATCATTAAGATTTCCCCCAAAAAACATGCCTTTGAATTCAAAATTTATCACACATGGCAACTCGGGCGTGCATGTGTGCAACCAATTCCACCCTAGGTGCATTCAAAAATGGGTTGGGGTTACCTATTATCCCAATTCACCTCTGCCATTTGCATTTGCCCATGTTTTAATAACACGCTCAACCTCTGTCATTCGTTCCTCTGTTCAAATTACGCTTGGCCTTTAATCAATTCGTGCCATTCCTTGACCCGATCGCACCCTCTCTTGGTGAATTTCGCCTCTGTTCATTTCTTCACATCATCACGATTCCTAAGAGGTATGAACCCTCTTCCTATGTAGGACTTTTTTCCATTCTTGAGTTTGCACAGTGCAGGGAGGTGTTTTTGCGCGTAGGTTGGGGGCCATTTTTATCCACTTGTAGGGCCATGATGATGGCATCTCAATGCAATTCACCCTTGGTTTGGATGGGAAGAGAGAACTCGTGGGGTCTCTTACCTTTGGGGTCTCAGAGGAATCCATTGTTATAGCCATGAAGCTTCCCAGAATGGGAGATGGATGGTTTAAAAACCACCAGCTGCTGCGCTCAAGCTATAACAGGGTTTTTAAGCCAGAATTCCAGAACATCTCAGGAGCCAAAGGATATTCCAAGGAATGGATAAAAGAGGAGTTGATCAACCCTCTCATAGTCATCACCAGGTTGATCACATGTGAAGGTAGATATTCCACCTTTAAAGCCTGTCACTTTAGATTGTTAGCTCATTTTCAGTTCAACAAACCATTGAATTTTCCCTTCTACTTTCTAAAGAGCTTGGAGAAGATGTCCTCTCAAGTGAGGAAGAATGTAACCAATCCCCACAACGACCTCTTTCACCAT
>ML819587.1:88514-108292 GCA_009831015.1 Picea engelmannii
AAGAACTAACAGTGAAAGAGTACACTAAGGAGTTCTAAAAATTGAATATCAGGGTTGGACAGAGAGAAAAAGATGATGAAAAGGTTGTTAGGTATATAAATGGCCTGAGATATGAAATCCAGGATGAAATCAACATGATGACAGTGAGAATTGTGGAGGATGCTTATCAGATTGCACTGAAGGCAGAGGAGAAGTTGACCAGAAAGCAGAGTCAACAAAGTAGAGGTAGAAGTCTAAACAGAGGCAAGGGAATTTCCCATGACAAGGCACAGAAGCCCAAGGGTGAGACTGAAAAACCACATAGTCACTCAGAAAGAGAAGGAAGTTCTTGAGGGAGACAAAGTGGTGGAAGAAATTATTTTCCTTGAGGAAGAGGAAGAGGAAGAGGAGGAGAAGTAAAGTGGTATGCCTGTGGAAAAACATGACGCATGTCCCAAGAGAAAGAAAGAAGGAGGAGGTGAAGCTCACATTTCGGAAGCACAGAAGCAGAATGTTGAAGCAGAAGGCGTAGAAGATGGGAAATCTCTGATGATGAAGGAGGTTCCCTTGAAATCAAAACCAGAGGTTGAAAAACCGATGCAGTGGAACAATTTGTTCAGAACAACTTGCAAGACTAAGGACAAAGTATGTAAAGGTATAATTGACAGTGGGAGAACTGATAACTTAGTATCCACAGAGATTGTGGAGAAATTAGAGTTGGATACAACTACACATCCAAGTCCATATAGAGTCTCATGGTTGCAGAAAGGTCACCATGTAATGGTAACTAAACAATGTCTAGTTGAATTTAAAATAGGAGGATATAGAGATGAGATTTTGTGTGATGTGATTCCCATGGATGTATGTCATGTTTTGTTGGGGAGACCATGGAAGTTTGACAAGAATGTGATTCATGATGGGAGAAAAAATACTTATACTTTGGAGAAGAATGGTAGGACACACATGTTACTGCCAATAGAGGAGAAGAAAGTAAAGGAAGAAGCCAACACAAGTATACTTCTCATGAGTGGGAAGGAACTCCTGAGTGAAGAAGAGACACAAGTCTTTAAAATAGACAGAAGAAGCTGAGAAAGGTTTCAGGATATTAAAGGAGAAGATAACAAAACAACCAATTCCGGTCTTGCCAGATTTTGGGAAGACATTTCAAGTAAGATGTGATGCTAGTGGAGTTGCAATTAGAGTAGTCTTGAGGCAAGATAATAGGCATGTTGCATATTTTAGTGAGAAGTTGAATGACACTAAGATAAAATACTCCACATATGATAAAGAATTTTATGCAATAATTGAAGCCTTAAAGAAATGGGGGCATTATCTTGTTCCAAAAGAATTTGTTTTGTATAGCGATAATCAGGGTATACAATTCATAACCAGGAAGAAGAAGTTAAATCAAAGACATGCTAAGTGGATAGAGTGTATGCAATATTTCACTTTTGTCATTAAACATATTTATGGTAATGCTAACAAAGTTGTTGATGCATTGAGCAAGAGATGTCTGATTCTATAGGAATTTCAAGTGAAAACCTTAGGATTTGAACAACTTAAGGAGATGTATTGTGATGATCCATATTTTAAAGAGGCATACGAAGCATGTGCAAATCATGTGCTCAGAGACAGAAGCCAGTGGACAAAGTATCTAATTCAAGATGGATTATTGTTTAAAGGTTGTCAGTTGTGCATACCAAAGTGCTCGATGAGAGAAAATCTATTGAAGGAAAAACATAGTGGAGGTCTAGCCGAACATTTCGTCCATGACAAGACATTTGCATAGTTGAACAATTCATATTATTGGCCAAGTATGAGAACAGACATGAAGAAGTTTGTGAACAGATGTAAGATTTGCCAGTATGCAAAAGGAAAGAGACAAAACATTGGAGGAGCCCTTTAAGATTCCACAATAGGGAGGATCCCTTTAAGATTCCACAAATTAACGAGCAAGATCCGTTTAGAGGAAGCAGGATCGTTCCAGACCGTTAGATCTGGGAGAGTTGCATGGAGGATAGTTGTGGAGTCTTTCGGCACTTCGTGGTTCAAAGGCTTTAAAGTGTTTGAGGAGTGGGGATTCCTAAAGTCCTCAAGCCGCGAAGAGATCCTAGCCATTGGTTGCAGCGAGGATACGTGACAACAGATTGGAGAGTTCGCAAGGTAGAGCTTCGAAAGTTCTACGCGGAGTAAAAGTCATTTTTTCGCAAAGAGCGGGGAAATCTGGATCGTTAGATCCAGAGAGGACACATGGCGAAGATCCACAAGTTTTGGAGGAAGAGTCCTTTGGAGGAAATCAGGTGAGGCGAAGCCAAAATGCCCGAAGGTCGAAGTAGCGAAGTGGATTGCGACCGTCGATATGAGGAAGACACGTGTCGTCAGATTGCGAGATTCAGAAGTGTGCATCTAGCAAAAGGTAAGAAGTTGAACCCTCATCGTCGGTTTGTGTGAACACGTGGTGTCATCTCTGTTGTTTCGATGATAGAGCACTTCAGGGAGAAAGGCTCCAGCTGCATTCAAAAGCACCGAATGCCAGATTCACGAGGCAGATCACAATCATTGGTTGTTGGAGGAGTGTGGACCGTAGATCCGATCCCGGGTATGTTTGTCGATTCAGAGATCGGGGAAAAGGGAGTTAGTTGCTTTCAAAAGCTCCGAAGAGCTAAGTCGCGAAGGGAGATGACCCACGGTCACAACCTGTGGTTATATTGGAAAAGAGTCTAGCACGAGAGCTAGCACTCGGATTTTGGTGTTGCCATAGGCGCTAGAAACTGGTTGTGCAAGTAGTTTGAACCTATGTATAACATCGAAGGGACCTGTGTGAATTTGTTTCAGGTTCTATTGGAGGCCCGAAGAGCCAATCCGACTTAGTATTTGAAGATCCAAGACAGGGAGGTCAAGCAGCCCTGAATAGAGAAGGGGGGGGGGAGTTTGCGTCATCTGGCTAGCATGAAACAAAGATATTTTTCAACAAATCCAAACCTTAATTATTAGTGCTACTAACAAAACTTGTACCTTATTGGAAGAAGGCATCCAAGTCAAATGGATGAAAGGAAACAATGCAAATGTTTTGAAGTAGGAAGAGCGCATTTGAATAGAAGGCATGTTAAGTAAAACTAGACCTATAGTGAAGAAATTTCTCTCTTCCCCTCCCATTGATTTAAAATGGTAGGTATGTATGGGGAAAGAGGAATTTATAAAATGGTAGCAATCTTGGGGAAATGTTAGTTATTGTTTGGTGGATCTTCCAAAGGGAACTTAGGGGTGGCAGGTGCGAGGGTGATCATTCTTGATCCTTAGGGAAACATGGAAAACACTTTCGAATGGGGACTGGGTAAAGCTACAAACAACCAAGAAGAGGAATTTTCTTTGTACCAAGTGTTAAGGATCATTGATGTCAGAAAAATTAAGAGCCCAATTGTCATTAGGGAGCGAAATTCTTGGCACAAGGGAAACACAATGAGTGCCAATGAAAGTGCTTAGCCATTTCCCCCAAATGTTGGCCAGAGTTATTGCATGAAAAATAAAAAGGTCGAGAAAGCTCGGCAACCATAGATCTAGAACAGACAATCATATACTTGGGCAAAGGGAAAAAATAATAAAAAACATAGGTTATTATCATTAACAACAGAGCAAGCCGAGGGCATAAGAATGGATAAAGGGGATGGCAAGGTAAGGTATTCTAATTTAATTTCAGCCTCGAGACTTGACCGTCAAGGGGACTGCATAAGTCGAAACAGAGTTTTATTAATCTGCGACAGAATAGAAAACATTATGTATACAACCAAGCTTATGACAATTCCAATGACAAGGGAATACATTCGATACCAGTGGTTTCATTATATCCGCGATGAAATAGAAAACCATACATATATAACAAAATCATATCACAATTCAAGCACAAAAAGAATACCTTCACTAACAATGTTTTTATACAAATGCGGTGAATGAGAAAACCATACATATGTAACCAAATCCCATTTTCTGTTCCTGCGCCAAGATAATGCATTCGATAACAATGTTTTATATAATTGCGGGAATAAGAAAACCATACACATATAACCAAATCATTTCACAATTCGTGCACAAAGAGAAATACCTTTACCGACGAAGCTAGGCTTGGAAATCTTCTTCGACATCCAACGATCCGAGTGTCCTCCTGCTTGCTAACCATAGAGACATGACCGGTACCTCCCATTCAATGCTAGGGGTACTCTTCTTCCCCCTTAGCCCCCCAAGCCGCAAATGGGACACGCACAACCACAACCATAAAGCTATCTCCTAGCTCGCTTCGCAAGGTCGAGCTACCACTCTCTCTTCGAGATGGGCATCCTAACTCCCACAAGAAAAATCAGTCAAGAAAATCCAGCAGCATAACCTTACACATACCATTCGTCCCCCATTCCCCTTCTCTGCCATTTATTTTATAGAGTTCTCTTAGTGACCATTTGCCAAAATGCATGTTAAATTATTTTTATTAACTTTTTATTGGGAAACTATTCTCCCTCGTACACTTGTCGCCCAATTCCTTAGTTGCCAATTCATTTAATTAATTAAATTAAATTACTATTTTTTCTCACCCACCTAAAAGCGTTCCTAAAAACGCTCCTCGATGTCCCTTTATTCCCTCACATTCCCTTAATGACTGATGCGTTTCTTAAATCTTAGTTGAGTTCTAAATTGAAAAGTTCTCTAGCCTAGATTCCCTCATATGTTCAACATTCCTTTTGCATTTAATTTTCCCCTTTTTGTCTAAGTTCTAAATTAGCAAGTTTTTGCACATAACCAACAATTAAATTTTGATAAATTCTTTCTCCTTTAAATTTTAAATTTGATTTTTCTTCATCGCCCTTTTATTAATTGAGTCATTGGTTTTCAGTCCTTATACCCCATTTAGACCTATGTTCTAATTTCAACTAGGCTTAGCAAAATAGTTTTTAAGGGAAATTTTTATAATTATTAAACTTTACTCATACAACATTTATTTTAAGGCTGACCAAGTCAAAATAAGATATTGTTTTCTAGGTACATAGGTTTATTGACTCACCAGTGTTAAAAACAGTGACGTGCCTTTCAAGATGCACTACGTGCTCCAAGGGTGCCACTCACCTTCATTCATGTTTCATTTATGCGACGTGCCCTTCAAGACGCACTATGTGCTCCAAGGGTGCCACTCGCTTTCATTCATGTTTCATTTATGCGACGTGCCCTTCAAGACGCACTACGTGCTCCAAGGGTGCCACACGCCTTTTGACTAATTTTGGTAGACGTCCAACCCTTGGAGTCAATACTCCGTCAAGCGACCTTGTGGGAGACTAAGGGCCTCTAAGGAATAAGGACCCTGCCTTATTTCATGCCCCTTATAATCTTCGTGAGTGATTGTCTCAGTCTGCCCTCATGGCATCGTGGATCTCTCGAACTAGGTAATTGTTAACCAACAGTTCGAGCCACGACGGGAGTGCTAGTACGCTGTCGCAAGGCTACTGCCACACCTCTCCTTCAATATCTCTGGTTTCTGTGCATGGCCCTTTTACTCCTAATGTGAGTCTGATTAGCAAGCAATCGTTAGCCTGCATCCATCAATGAAACATGTCATCGATCCATAACAACATCATAATATATCCAGTCATATGTCACATATGAAATGACACAAATACTCAAACCATATATAGTCCACTCCCTGACTCGATCCGGAGTCCAAGCAGGTCCATCGATGCCATCGACATACTCAATCTGTCAAGAGTCATGCACACTTAAGAGAAACCAGTCAATATCACATGTCTATACATAAATAACATAACATCATAATCCACCGTCTCACCATCAGAATCCATAAGCGAAGCAGACAATCATATAATGAACCGGATCACTTGCACGCAAGTGTCCTAAAGGAATAAGTCACATAAGGTGCATGCAAGAGCGAGATGTTACATACACCCCCTCTTTCTTTAAACTTCGTCCCAAAGTTTCACAGTATACAAGTGAAAAAATAAAGTATTTGATAATATCTAAATGTCTAACTATCAAGCAAAAATGGAAACTGTTGACGCATATCATATGCGTCCTCCCAAGTAGCCAAGTGTGGACTATAATTGATCCAAAAAGGATCTAGAGAAGGTTACAAACCACTCAGAACGCACAGAAGCAACTTAGAATGCTCAGAATGGTTTCAGCAGACAACAAAAGGGCAAAAATTAAAAGTTCCCAAAACTCAGTTAAAATGGCATGATCGCAAAGAGCGCATCGCAAGCTTTCTAACTGCGCAAACGACTCATCAAAAGTTATAAGCGGTCAAAGTTCTGGTCAAACTTGGTCAAAAGTCAAAAAGTCAAAGTGACACATGGCACCACTACAAGGGTGACATGTGGTACATCCATACCGCTGAGTTGGCATGGGATGACGTGGCAAGGATGGCAAACACGTGGACAATTTTGGTGATGACACGTGTCCATTTCATGGGCAAATCAGATTGTGACAAGTGGCAGTTTCGTGGTCGAGTTATATGGTGCCACGTGGCCCAATCATTGGCTACCACATTTTCCAATGGTTGATGTGTTAAAAGTTATTTTACTCCCCAAGAGTTGAACTCATGACCTCTCACTAGCCCAAAGGCCCCACAAATCCATGCTACCACTACACCACACCATATTGCTTGTTAGTAATATGTTCCAAATATTATTTAAATGTAATTTTGAACTAAGGCACCAAAGGGAGGGGCTTGGCCTTCGTCCCAGCCCCTAATCACATGCTTTAGCACCATACGACCATAGTATTCCGCCCACTTAGGGGCTTAACCCAATTGACCACCATATTTAGCATATTCTCCACCAGTTAATCCGTTCCGCCATTTAAGTGGTCGCCTGCTATATTTAGTAGAGCGCGCCTTTGTTATAACCATATGCTTAAAAGGGGAGGCCCGTGGGATTCGACCCTGGAACCTCCACATAACCGCACCCTAAATTTAGCCACTTTAACCAACACGCCAACCACAACACTTCTTAAATAACTTCCCGGAAAATTGTATAAAAAGGGGCTTAGACAGTGCATTTAGAACACACAAGAGCACGAAGAAGGGGCAGACCGAGCACGTCCATACAATACATATATGTACGACCTTTTGCATAGTTTTTTAGATTTTTCACATATTTCGAGATAGAGCCAGTCATTAATTATAGGAGGAGTGGCATAAAAACCGAGGCAAGGGTGTCTTTGTGGCCTGAAAGTGTTCGACTCGGATCGAGGCATGGAGATAGTCATTTTTAGGTAAAATGATGCCATGAACGCAGTGGTGGTGTTAGTTTTCTAATCTGAGAAAAGCTTCTATGGCTTAACTCCAAAATGAGGTATAATTATGTATTTTGCTCAATTCTTTTGTGGAGTTAATAAAAAGACCTACCCATTTGAGAGTAGGACCCGGAGACATACTCCACCAAGGAGGAACTCCTTTATCAATTTCTTTGTGTTCATATTGCATGATTATGTCTCTTTCCTTTTCAGTTTTTCCTTATTTATGGTGTACTTTAGTTTATGCTCATTTAATACAGTTCCTTAATAAGTCACCTGACGAAAAGATCCTAGATAAATAATTGTCCTAATCGACCTTTACCTGGTCGACTGTTCGACGCCGTAGCTATCGAATGCGATGGTCCATAATGCGGATTGGCTCAGCCATGAGCGCGCCCTCATCTAACACCTGCAAAGAAATCAAGTCAATCACATATGTAGGATCACTAACATAATGTCGTAGCAGATATAAGAAAACATCGTGCAATGCCTCAAAGAATGAGGGATGGGTAGCTGATAGGACTAATTCATAATTAAGGTCAACGCGATGTGCATCGGAAAAATCCTTCTGTCGATCTTACGCTTCATGCATCCCTTTTTCTTATCCTTTGTAATTGTTCTTCCAATTCTTGGATCGCTTCTGGTCCTACCGGGACCCCATCCTCGAGTCAATCCCAGCTCAAAGACGTTCGACATGGTCACCCATAGAGAAACTCAACGACACCATCTCAATGGTGCCTTGATAGTTGTTGTTGTATGCAAACTCCACCAGTGGAAAGAGTTCTCCCAACGATTTTGTTGTTCCATCACATACATACGCAACATATCCTCCAAGATTTGGTTCGTTCTTTTTGTCTGCCCGTCTGTCTCCAGGTGATATGCAGTAATAAAGTTAAGTTGGGTTCCCAAGGCCTCTTGCGAACTAGTCCAAAATCGTCTTGTAGACACCGATCCTCGATTGGATAAGCTCCTTTTAGGCATGCCAGGCAGTATCACAATCTTGCTGACAAAATTCCAACTGTATCAGGTGCCTAATACGTCGTGTGCACAAGAATAAAATGTGCACTCTTCGTTAGAGTGTCCATCTAAATGGCCTCCATTTTCATTCTGGAATGACATGTGGTTGTAGAAATCCAACCAGATGTCTATGTTCAACCCTTACTTATTGACATTCCAAACACCTTGCCTAGTAGTTAACTATGTTCGCCTTCAACCCTACCAGACGAATGAGGGATTAAGGTCTTCCATCACCTTTGTGACTCT
The DNA here is from genome assembly GCA_009831015.1 of Picea engelmannii. NCBI lineage: Eukaryota > Viridiplantae > Streptophyta > Pinopsida > Pinales > Pinaceae > Picea > Picea engelmannii. Next base: position 97,041 of record ML819587.1, read on the forward strand.
TGGATGGGCCATGTACACTGCTCTATGAGCTTTGTGTTGGGCCCGTGATATGATCGATTTTATGACATTAATTAGATCCTTTTTGTCGAATGTGTATATGTGTTTTCATGTTTTGAAGAATTTTTTGAAGAGCTTTTGTGTCAAATTGCTATGATCCACACCAGGTATGCATAATTCATGTTTTGTGATGATTTTGAGTTTAAATCAGTATGTTTTTATGATCCCAGGAAGCTAATTCATGTTTTGTATGTCACAAGGCAAAATCATAGCTTGTTTTTTCTTTCGACACTCAGTCCAGTACTCCATCCGACACTCAATCTGGTACTACATCTAGCACTCCATCCTGCACAAAAAACGATGGGTGATTTGGCGGTTATGGTATTGACGACCAACGATGGGCGAATCAGAGACATGGGTTTTGCTCGTGCTCATGGCCTCCAACTACTGAACTCTTGACAACTCGATTTGGGTTGTTATGTTGGGCGATTATTGGCTCGCCTCATTTCTAGAAGCCACCGACAGTTAGAGCATCTTAAATGCAATTCACTGTTTTTAGAGAGGGTCAACCCTTCCAGTGGTCAACCTATCAGCTTGTAAAACTTATAAATACCACCTCAGTGGTCAAACAATAGTTAAGAAGTCGTGTGTTAGAGAGAAAAGACAATTTCACTCTGTTTTGTTATTTTCATTTTGCCAAGACTATGTAAAGACTGTGTTTTTAGTTTTAATGGTGAATTCGTGTTGTTGAAGCTCGTGGTGCGCCTTTGAAAAGTAACCACGACTTGCTGGGGGGCCCACCAGTAGTCTGGGTGAATATCCTATCGGTTTGCTTGTGAATTGAATAGCGTAGATGTCTTTTTATTTCTTTTCCTGTACATGAATTGTCATTTTGCTTTCTTATTGTATAAATTGCTGCTATAGCTTAATTGTTTTAGTTTCTTTTGCAGGTTGTTATGAAGGATTTTGTTAATATGCAATGACTTTCTAGTTAGTAGAAGCAAGCTTGCAAGCTTAGATACTAACCCTGTGTGTGATTAGATGATAGATTAGACTTTCTTTAGGCTGAAACAGAGTTTAAAACAAAGTTTATAATAAAGTTTAAAACAGAGTTTTAATTCATGATTTCTTTGACAGGGCTTCGGTGGATGGATAGTGTTAGTTTTAGTTTTCATTGCTTATCCAATTACTATTTATTTTTGCTTATCCAGTTATTAGTTAGTTTGCTCATTTCATTACTTGTCATATGCTGGAATAATGTTTAATTTCTGTTTATGAGTATTTTCTCTTTTTGCAAATTGAATTGTCAAAATAGGACTAGTTTAGTTTACTTCATGCAATTTCTTTCTTAGCTCTAGGTTGCAATTTCAATTCAAAGTTGATTATTGAATTTATATTTCATTTATGAATCTTAGTATGAATTTGCTTAATTAATATAGAGTGCAATTGAATTTACTAGGAAAGTATCTTTATACTGTTGATGATTAATGTATGATTGAATAATCACATGGATATGCAGGATAATTGATGTTGTTTCCATAATGGCTAAGTTCTCATTGGATTGCCTAATTCACACTTTCCACTTTGCTATTGAAGTCAATATCAAATTTATTCCTCTTGAATTACCGTTCATTGTTAAGTGCCATCGTGATATTATAAGACATCGAAGACATTCACATAACCATCAACACTACATTTGAGTTTTCTTGCTTTCATAGATTAGAAGATAGTTTTCTTGCTATTGTGGGATAGATAGTCTTCTTGCTTTGGTAGATTAAAGGACAATTTGCTTATCATAGATTAAATATTAGTTGTTAATTGCTTTTATCATCATAATGCTTTCAATTCAGTAGATTTCTTTTTGTAAATTAGAAATAGTTGTGAAGTTTAAATTAATAATAGAGTTCACTTGTTTCTTAGCTTAATTAGTTGCTTATTGATTAGTTTACTTGATGTAGAAGTTATCCTAGGTTAGTTAGTTGTTTACTTGCTTTAATAGGTTGGTTTTTTGCTTGTCTATTTTACTTTGATAGGGTAGTTTCTTGTTCATTTTCTCGCTTTGATAGGGTAGTTGCTTATTGAATTTGAGTAGGCTAATTAAAGTAGTTTGTTGTCGCTATTGCTTATTAGGTAGATAGTTTGTTTTTGCTTATTGTTATGGTTGAACTAGTTTGCTTTAAGTAGGGTTTTCATTTGCTTTCTTAGAACTATCCATCGATCCTTTGTTCAAAAGTTACTTAGGTTACATAGTTTAAGTTTCTTAGTAGGGTTTGCTCATTAATAGTTTTTGCTTGAATATATTAGCCCTTAGATAGCCACTTCCTTAGTTAGACTATACTACCTCCAGTCCTTCTACCTTGGCATATATATTGCTACAACTCTAAGTTTACTTACCCTGAGTTGACAATTTAATTGAGGGTTTTTAGTGTGTTTTTAGTGCATATAGAACACCCATCATTTTTGGCACCATTGTCGGGGAGTTGTCTCAAGGTAGGAAATAGTTAGAAAATAGATCATCTCTAGACCTTAGGATTAGATTGGTGGCGGGGGAACTTTAAGACGAGAGGTAAGAACCTGCGCATCTGCTATTGCAGGCTCCCCCAAACCCAATGGTAGATTTTCTTTTTGTTTTTGTTTACTTTCATGAATAGACCTAGAGACCCAAAAGGTAGATACATTAAATCTAAATGAGACCTTTCAACCAAGGTTCCTTCCAACATTTTTGGGGGAAGGAATGTTCCACTCATAAATTCCGCAGACCGATACTGAAAAATGGGAACTAGCTCAACCCAAAGAGATAAAGTAGTCTCTGAAGAGGCTAAGACGGGGAGCACTATAGAACAAAAAATTGAAGCATCGGTAATAGTGGAACAAGAGGCAAGACCACTCAAGCCTTCTGCAGAACCAAACAATACAACCTTTGCACCACCAGGAGATCCTAAATTTGAAGACATCATAGACCTTGAACAGGTGAATATTTTGTTTGGTAGTTCAACCAACGTAATTATGTGTCAAATTGACACAGAAACTTTGGCACCAATAATCTCAACTGGCTCGAGTAGAGTCCTAGACATCCAATCAGTAGGAAGACCTTTTCATCAAAGGGAAACCTTGTTCTCTTCAAGAATAAAACCACTTAAGTACTCTCTTTTTGGAAGCCAAACCAATATGGATGACCAGGAGGATCATAACAATGTAAGACATAGGGAGGAAGAAGAAGAAGATGGAAACCAAATTGAAACCACCTTTGAGTTTCCAATCTTGTACACCACCCCAAATGTCAATATGAAAAATATTCCCCTCTCAGCATTGCCTACCTTTTATGGTAAAAGCAGTGAAGATCCATATACCTTCCTATTTGAGTTCGACATCTTGTGTAGGAGCTACCACTACCTGCAAGATGCCCAGAAACTAAAACTCTTTCCTGCCACCCTCAAGGACTCAGCACTAAGATGATTCATGGGGTTGGGAGAATCCAACATTAGGTCTTGGGAAGCCATGAAAGATGTATTTCTTAAGAAGTACCAAGACTACTGCAAGACCAAAGAATCTCGTAATGATATTTTCAAAATCCAACAGTTAGAAGATGAGACCCTCGAGGATTATATGGAAAGGTTTGGTTGTATCTCTCAGAAATCAAAATACCATGACCTTCAAGATGATGCAATTAGGGTTCTTTTCCTTAAGGGAATTTCATAGGAATACCTAGAGATCCTTAACCTGATGGAATCAGGTGACATATCTCATAAACCATTTTCCAAAATATGTGAAATGTGTAAAAATTACTCAAGGAGTAGAGCCAAAACATGAAAGAATATTCGGGACCCTTATAATAGAAACTTAAAACCAGTTAGTTTAGGTGGTATCACAAGAGCAAACATAGGGAACCTTTTAGAAAACTTCAAGACAAATATATTAAGCACAATAGGTTCCCAGTTGGAGACCCTAAAAATTAAAAATAAACAGGAGGAGGAAAATGCAGCAATGAACATATATTGCCCAAGATGTAGGAGGAAACATTCCTCAAGGGAATGCCCATTGGATAACATCTTAGTTTGTGGCTTTTGCACATAAGACCATTCAACTGAGAAATGTCCATCATTGTCTGGTTTGTTAGCCATATATAGGAGTGGGTATCCTTGGGAATCCTCTTATGCACCTAGGAGGCCATGACAGCCTAAGAACCAACCCACTTACCTAGATTCACAATCTCAAGTTCCACCCTATTATCAACAACAACAACAACAACAACGGAACTCATCAAGTTGGAAAAACTGGTATACTCAGTACCAACATCCTTGACTTCAAGGATGGAGAGGAGGGCATAACCAAGGAAACCCTCAAGCTCCATCTGTCCCTATGTCCAACCATGCTTATCCTCAGTTTCCACCGAACACTCCACAGCTTCTGCCAAGTTTTGTTCCACCATCTTTACCTCCTATTCCACAACAAAAACCACTACAATATCAGAATGCAAGCTCCCCAAGACCGACATTATTACCGACACAACCAATGCCTAATCCCAACAATAATCCACCTCAACCTCTTCACAATGATGATATGCATGCCTTTTCGACGTATGTCATTACTCCTGCTCCATTATAGGAAATTCAACTAAGATCGGGAAAAGTTCTGGATAGGCATAAACCTTCAGTAGTCATCCAGGAAGAAGAGGAAGAAGAAGAAACCACCAAACAACCTATGGATGACACTTGGTGGGAAGATGTTATTATTACTAAGGACCAAGAACCCAAGCTTCCCCAAAATGAACCTTCACAAATCACGAAGGCCCCTCCTTATCCAGATAGATTGGTAATTGAGAAACCTACCACCCGACCGAAATTTGACATCTTGAATGAATTGAAGAATATTTGAGTCAAGATTCCCTTACTACAAGCCATTAAGGACATTCCAATATACAATAAGGTAGTCAAATAATTGTGTATTAAGAAGCCAGGTAGGAAGCAAAAGGACCCTCCTACAGTACATTTGGTAGGAGGACTTTCTAAGTACATATCAGAGCAACATAAGATAACAGAATATGGGAACCCAAGAAACCCCGTAGTGACCATAAACATTAACAAGGTCTCCATTGGAAACACTTGCATAGACCTATGGGTAGCCATCAATGTTATGACCACTGCTACCTTGGAGAAATTACAGTTACAACTTCTTCTTAGGCCTACCCCAACCATTTTGGAATTAGCAGATAAGACCAAGGTTATACCTGAAGGAATTTTAGATGATATCATGGTTACTTTAGCCTCATGGGAGTACCCAATAGACTTTCTTGTCATTCACTCAAAGGATCCTACCAAAGGCCATGCCATCATTTTAGGAAGACCTTGGTTAGCCACAACCAATACATTTATTGGTTGTAGAGAGGGAGAAATGACCATCTCGAATGGAATTTCTATCCAGAAGCTCACCATATACCCTCCAACTCAACCTATAATGGAGATCTATGGTGGCTTGAGTGTCCATACGAGAATGAGGACTGGGAAGAACCCATATTTCCAAGTGACCATGCTTGGGCACTTCAGAAGCACACAACGAAAAATGTGCTAAACCAATTTATTTCTGCTATCACATGTGTGGATTTTCCACAATCTTTTCCCCAATTTGAGTACATGTTTGGGGAAGAATTTCAGGAAAAATTGGACCCATCCATTTTGTCTTCGACATCTTTTATCTTTGAGATAGATGAGTCTGTCGTGTCTTATACTATGCCTTACGATATTAGTCCAGGGAATTTTTTACATATAAACTTTGGGCTAGATGCAGACCAACAAAAACAATTAGTAAGTATCCTTAAAGAACAAATATGAGTATTTTCCTGGGAATACACTGACATGAAGGGTATACACCCTGACACATGCATCCATCACATATATACCCAGGGGGAAGTAACACATGTTAGGCAACCACAAGAAGGATGAACCCAACACTCAAAGATATAGTAAAAGAGGAGATCCAAAAGTTATTAAATGTTGGATTTATTTATCCCATCTCTGACAGTAAGTGGGTATCCCGACTTGTAGTGGTCCCAAAGAAAGTGACCGGGAAATGGAGAATTTGTGTTGATTTCCGGGAACTCAATAAAGCCACTCTGAAAGATTATTTTCCTCTTCCTTTCATCGACCAAGTTTTGGATACCCTGTCTGGAAAGAAGTATTTCTCCTTTTTAGATGGGTACAATGGGTACAATCAAATTCTCATAGCACCCAAGGATCAGGACAAGACAACATTTACTTGTCCTTGGGGCACCTATGCCTATAGGGTCTTTCCATTTGGATTGTGTAATGCTCCTGCTACATTTCAACGAGCAATACTAGGGATATTTGCTGATGTTATTCATGATTGTGTGGAGGTGTATATGGATGACTTCACAGTATATGAAAATACTTACCAGGAAGCCTTAGATAACTTAGAAAAAGTCCTTATTAGATGCCAAGAAATGAACCTGTCTCTAAGTCATAAAAAATGTAAATTTTTTTTAACTGACGGAGTGGTTCTAGGACATCATGTTTCATCTGAAGTGATAAAAGTCGATCCTGCAACGATTGAGGTTATCATTAGAATTCCACCCCCCAAAACTCAGAAAGAGGTGAGAATCTTTCTTGGACATGCCGGATATTACCGACGGTGTATTGAAAATTTTACAAAGATTGTTGCACATATGTTTGGATTATTAATATAGGATGTTGATTTTGTTTGGACTGAGCAGTGTCAAACTGCCTTTGAAACCCTGAAAACTAAGTTGTCTGTGGCACCAGTTCTTAGGGGGGGGCAATTAGGCTCTCCCATTCCACATATCCACTGATGCCTCTGACACTGCAATAGGAGGTGTATTAGGGCCGAAAGAGGACAATCAACCCTATGACATTTATTTTGTAAGCAAGAACTTGTCCCCTGCCGAGTTGAACTACACAGTTACCGAGAAGGAATTCTTGGCAGTAGTTCATGATATCAATAAGTTTCACCATTACATTATAGGTTATGAAGTATTTGTACATACAGATCATTCCGCAATTAGGTTTCTCATGAATAAACCCATAACTAATGGTCGAGTGACTAGGTGGCTTCTGTTATTGCAAGCATTTAATATCACTGTGCTTGACCGACCTGGAAAGGATAATGTGGTAGCTGATTTTCTTTCACGAATAAAAAATGAGGATGATGATATTCCTGTAGATGATAGTTTCCCAGACGAGCACCTTTTTTCCCTTTCTGTCAATACCCCATGGTTTGGAGATATGGCGAACTATTTGGCTACTAGGAAGTTACCGTCTTATTTGTCACCTCATGAAAAGCGTAAAATTATTACACAGAGTGCTAATTACTCTTGGTTTGGTCATGACCTTTTTCGCACAGGTCCTGATTTGATTATTCATAAATGTGTCCAAGAGTACGAGGTACCAGAAATACTACGAAGTTGTCATGATGGACCAAGTGGTGGCCATTTTTCTGACAAATGTACAACATATAAGGTGTTACATTCGGTTTACTATTGGCCTAACATTTTCAAAGATGTTGCTAAGTATGTGAGAAGTTGTGATAGTTTCCAAAGGATAGGGAGACCTACGTTAGCTGACGAAATTCCCTTGCGTTCCCAAGGTATGATAAAACCTTTCGAAAAATGGGCCCTTGACTTTGTAGGACCAATTTCACCCATGTCCTATAAGAAGAACTATATTTTGGTTTGTACGGACTATGTCACCAAGTGGGTAGAGGCAAAAGCCCTATCCAAGGCTACAAAAAATTCTGTTGTCGAATTCATCTATGAAGACATCTTTACCCGCTTCGGTGTCCCTTGTGAAATTGTTACAGACCAAGGCACTCAATTCACTTCCAAGCCGATGAGAGAGCTAACATAGAAATATGGGATTAAACACTATAAATCTTCTCCATACCACCCACAAGCCAATGGTCAAGTAGAATCTACAAACAAATTTCTGGAAGCTATCTTAACCAAGACTGTTCAATTACATCACCGAGATTGGGCTGATAGGATTCTAGAGGCTTTGTGGGCATATCGGACCACCTGGATAAACACCACTAGGCATACCCCTTATGAGCTAGTGTATGGGAAACAAGTACTTCTACCAATAGAATTCCAAGTAAGGACCTTCTGTATTGCCGCAAAATTGGGATTAAACTTAGATAAGGCTCATAAATAACGAGCCCTACAATTGAACGAGTTGGATGAGATCAGGCAAGATGCCATCCGACAAACAATATTAGTCCAAAACAAGAGGAGCAAGTGGCAAGACAAGTTAATTAAGAAAAAAAACACTTCCAAACTAGTGATTGGGCTTTGTTGTTTGATTCCCGATTTAAAACCTTCAAAGGCAACCTCAACACCTGATGGTTGGGCCCCGACGAAGTAGTCATTGTTTATGACAATGGAGCTATGAAAATTAAAACAATTGATGATGGACAAGTCTCCTTTGTAGTAAATGGACACCGACACAAATTTTATCATAAGCTCATTTCCAAAGAGGATTTTCTACAGGTCATGTCAACTGACAAAGCAATGGCCTTAGTAGATGGGGAAGTCCCCCCTTTTTCTTGAAAAGTTTTCTGAATTTTCTACTATACATATGTAAATAATTTTGAATTTTGTTGATAAGCAATTCTAGAAATTTTTGTAGGTATCTATCTCACCAGGAGGAGACAGTTTCAAGGGAATATAAAAGAAGTATTTTTCTTCAAAACATTGTTACACTTGAATCTTGTTGTCTACTAAGCATCAAATGGATATTGACTTGCTGTAATTAGCCATATTTTTGCAAAGATGTTCATCTTCTCTTTTTCTTAAGGCATTTTAAAAGCAGCTGCTCTTGAAAATCTTCACCACTATATAAGGAAGTGATACCATAACCATCAACCTTAGAGGTCTCTCGTACAATTTTCCCAAGAAACCCGAGTAAGTGAGTAAAGTATATTTATTAAAAAGTAACAAGGAGGTCTGATTAGCGATTAGTCATGGAAACATCACAATAACTACAAAAGAAGAAAGTGAGTTGAGCCTAAAGATACCTTTCTATTCTTTCTCAATGGTACCATCCACTACACACTAAATAACTTGATTTTATCATATCTTTAGAGAGGCCACGTCTGCTTAAGTACCCCTTACATAAGGACAATCACTAAGGAATATAACGGAAAGTCATCCTCTAACATAAATACCATCCCAATTGAAAAAAGAAAGAAAAAGTTGTTTTCAAAGTTGTCCCCCCATCTTCTTTCATAAAGCAATCTTATACTAAAATCTTAAAAGATGGAGGGCCAATCTCTGAGGGTGTAAGAGGCTAACCCATCGGGATACTGAACAGGTCTGCTGGCAGCAGGTACCGGCCTTTGGTATGACTAGGTAAACCCACCGGAGTACTGAACAAGCTTGCTGGCAGCGGGGCATTCTACCTAGCAAGGATGGTAATCTGACAAAAAATAAATAATAAATTTAAAAATTGCCCTGATGTACGACATTACTTGCAAACAAAGATGACATGAAGTATGTATGGTTAAGCTAAGGTTAATGAACTCCATAAACTTGCCATTGGGAACTAACTCAAAGACTATCTTGAAACTCTCTTGCCTACCTCTTCTTATCTATATATAGGATCTCTTATCCTATAGGTGGGGCCATTTTCTAACCGTCTCGTCAGACCAATCTGTGAAATTTATCATTACACTTCACAAACTGTAAATCTTCGGCTATTGGGAGAACTGACTGGTTTCCTATACTTTTGATTGTGAGGTGTCAAAATACTCAAGTGTGGGGGAGGGGTTCATGAGTTGACAAATGACCATTGCCTAGAGAAGTAAATCTTTGTAAAAAAAAATTGTATTATTTTTTTCATGATACAAGTTATTAGATCAACAATCATTTTATTTTCAAGTGCTAAAATCTCCTCTATGCTATAAATTGTTGTACTTAACAGACCACTTTATTGGTTCATTTTTGTTACAGGCTATTCATTGTAGGTTTAACACTACATGTTCTATGCAAGTGGATTGAGTGAGCATGGTGGAAAAATCAACAAACAATGGAACATTTTGCCTCTTGTCTTAATCACTGTGACTGTCAAAACCATTGCAATATTGCAGGCTATCCATTACAAGAGGTAAAAATGTATTAAACACAAAGGTGTTGTATGAAGTGTCGTATGAGGTGTCGTATGAAGTGTCGTATGAGGTGCCGAATGAAGTGCCATATGAATTTACACACCAATAACTGTCCACAATTTCAGGTAACTAGGAATCAATGACATTTAATTGAATTGGTTGAAGGAAATCAAGATTGAGGATGCAAACTTTGGACATGTTCATGATCAAATGTCCAAGTCAAAAGACTTGGACATTTATCTAACTTCACATCATTAAGATTTCCCCCAAAAAACATGCCTTTGAATTCAAAATTTATCACACATGGCAACTCGGGCGTGCATGTGTGCAACCAATTCCACCCTAGGTGCATTCAAAAATGGGTTGGGGTTACCTATTATCCCAATTCACCTCTGCCATTTGCATTTGCCCATGTTTTAATAACACGCTCAACCTCTGTCATTCGTTCCTCTGTTCAAATTACGCTTGGCCTTTAATCAATTCGTGCCATTCCTTGACCCGATCGCACCCTCTCTTGGTGAATTTCGCCTCTGTTCATTTCTTCACATCATCACGATTCCTAAGAGGTATGAACCCTCTTCCTATGTAGGACTTTTTTCCATTCTTGAGTTTGCACAGTGCAGGGAGGTGTTTTTGCGCGTAGGTTGGGGGCCATTTTTATCCACTTGTAGGGCCATGATGATGGCATCTCAATGCAATTCACCCTTGGTTTGGATGGGAAGAGAGAACTCGTGGGGTCTCTTACCTTTGGGGTCTCAGAGGAATCCATTGTTATAGCCATGAAGCTTCCCAGAATGGGAGATGGATGGTTTAAAAACCACCAGCTGCTGCGCTCAAGCTATAACAGGGTTTTTAAGCCAGAATTCCAGAACATCTCAGGAGCCAAAGGATATTCCAAGGAATGGATAAAAGAGGAGTTGATCAACCCTCTCATAGTCATCACCAGGTTGATCACATGTGAAGGTAGATATTCCACCTTTAAAGCCTGTCACTTTAGATTGTTAGCTCATTTTCAGTTCAACAAACCATTGAATTTTCCCTTCTACTTTCTAAAGAGCTTGGAGAAGATGTCCTCTCAAGTGAGGAAGAATGTAACCAATCCCCACAACGACCTCTTTCACCAT
>ML819588.1:0-34757 GCA_009831015.1 Picea engelmannii
ATTTCTCTTCCCTAGATAAAGAAAACTTTATTTCTGAACAAATCACAGATTTAACTTTCAAAGAGATAAATGTTCAGAGGTTGTTGAAGTTTTGTATATATTAATTTAGATCTCTTAAAGTCTAAAGTTTTGGCTCCAAAAAGAATTCACACTAGATCTCATCTTGATACAGAACCTGTAACAATAGTAGATAATCCAGAAAAATTAATCAGAAAAAGAAACACAGTAGAAGGTCAAGGGAGTAGCAGTCCTCTTATTAGGGCCAATTCTCTTCCAGATAAGCTTATCTCAATCCAGGACATTGAGTTTGACCTACCTTTTGAACATAGCCTTTTCAGAACTAAATCAGATAGCTTTGTGGACAAAATATTACTAGATCAAACCATCCTCCAACCTAAAACCCCTGAAAGACTCTCTCCTAGAACATATTTTGATCAACGAATCCTTCAAGAGTTTTAGAAACTATAAGATCTAGCATCCAATCTAGATCAAGCTTCGTCTTAAGCCAATTTTCAACAGTTTGTCGAGCTTTTTGGCATTTCTATTACTGCAGCTTCTGTCAATCCTCAAGTAACTCAGTCCATACCTCCCAACCCTGTCTCTTCCACATCTTCTGTCACTTTCCCACCAATCAAATAGGGTGTCATTCAACCTCCCCCACCAATCATGGCACCGAGATATGCTCCCCTGGTGTTAGTTTCTCCCTTACATGGCATGCCCCAGGACTATCAAACCAGACTTCCTCAGTTTGATGGTACCAGAACCCTTAATGCACAACAACATGTGGATAAAATGAATGATTTCTTCGATTTGTAGGAAGTTGATGAGGCAGATGTCCAGATGAAAATTTTTGCACAAAGTTTAACTTGCGAGGTCAAAAAATGGTTTAAATAATTACATGCTGCTATCATTGATGATATTGCTGCTTTCCACCAAACCTTTCTCAATAGATGGGAGGTAAAGAAAAACCCTCTCCAAATTTTATCAGAATATTAAAATATCAAAAGAAATCAAGGGGAAACGGTTCAAGACTATTGCATTCGTTTTAATAATATCTATACTACAATTCCTGCTGATATCAAACCTCCTCAAGGCTTGGCCTTAATCAAGTTCCCTGATGGTTTCGATGCTGATATGTCCTACCAACCGAGAGAAAGAAATTCTGCCACTCTTGAAGATATGCAAAAGAGTGCTGTAAGTGTTGAAGAAAATCTGCTGGCTAGGAGAGCTAGACAGAGAAATGAAAGGAGAGTTACCATTAAAGAAGAACCTTCCACCTCTACTTCAGATGCTAGAATTGATTATTTGGTCAGAACTGTGGGAAGATTAATGGAAAGACTAGAAATCAGAGATAGAAATCCTCCTAGAGAGAACCATCCTGCTCCTCAGATTCAAAATCCAAATTTCAGAAGGAACCCTCCCTAGATCAGACAAAGAGATCCCATAGACCAAAGTGAACAGAGAGGCTTTGATCAACAGATTAGGCCACTTCTTCAAGAAAAATATGTTAATGAAGGGGAAGAGATAATTGAGGAGTTGGACGAAATTCACATAAATCTCATGGGGGTTAACGATAACGATTCCATCTTTCTTACTCAGAAAGAACATGACTTGTTTCTCCTTTAACAAACTGAAGTAAACAAGGAAGAGTCTGAACAACAAGCCTTCAAAAATGCAATAATGGAAGTCCACAGACAATACAACTTGAGAAGCAAGAAATCTAATGACAACCCAAATAAGAAAGCTGCTGAAGCTAAGAAAAACTCAGACACTACTCCTAAGAAAGTTCTTGAGAAGAAAAATCCAGAAACTCCTGCAAAAAGAACTCCCGAATCTTTACCAAGGACAACTCAAACCGAGGTTGCATCCACAAGTCAGCCTAGTACTACTACACATAAAAATGTGGCTGATAAATCAGAATTTTAGAGCCAAAGAAAAACTTCTACCACTTTCATCTTGGAAAGTGAATTGGCCAAACTGAAAATTCCTATTCCTTTGACAGAACTAATGAACAAAAATGTTTACAGATCACAGGCGATCAAAGCATTAAACATAGAACTAGGAGTAGGCGCAGACACTATGAATGTTGTTGATGATCAACCTGAGATGCTTTTTGGTCCTGAGGTTGAGGGACAAACTGACAATGGTTCTGTTCCTCCTTTTTACATCAGTCTGAATATTCATGACAAGACATTACACAATGCTATGCTGGATTTTGGTGTTTCTCACAATCTTATGCCCAAGGCTGTGATGGAGAAATTGGGGCTTGATATCACCAGGGCTTACAAGGACTTATACTCTTTAGAATCAATCAAGGTTAAATGCATAGGTCTGATCAAATACCTATGTATTACCCTAGCTCAAATCCTAGCTAAAAGCATGGTGATGGATATTGTCGTGGCAGATATTCCTCCAAAATATGGTATGTTATTATCTCGATCATGGGGTGCCAAGTTAAAGGGTACTTTACAGTTGGACATGTCCTATGCCACCATCCTCGTGTTTAATCAACATAAAAGATTGTATAGAGAGACTCTGATGAAATACATGGTCATGAGTCAAGAGAAGCCACATAAATATCCTTTGTACTCTGGTCATTCTGACCTAGACTCTTTCATTTTATATAATGATGGTGACTTGGACATTCAAATTGCACAATTAGAAGATGATGCGTCTAGCTTGGAGGAAAATCAAGTAATCACCGAGGAAAGTAAAACAGAGACAACAAAAAATGATGAACCAACATACCCTCTCTGGAATATGGATTTCGATGGAGTTGTCAGTAAAGAAGGAGCATGAGCTGGGGTGTGGGTGCATAATCATAAAACAAGGTATTCAGAAAGCCACTCGTATAAATTAAATTTTCAGTGCACCAATAACATAGTTGAGGATGAAGCATTGATGCTCGGCCTGAAGTTGTTGAAGAAACTTGGTGCCAAAAGGATTATGGTAAGAGGTGATTCTGAACTTGTCATTAAACAAATCAAAGGTGAGTTTTCTGCCAAACATCCTAGACTCGGAGCTTATAGAAATGTTGTTTTGGATTTTCTACAATGTTTCATTGAAATTGACTTCCAAGTAATTCCTAGAGGCCAAAACATACTTGCAGATGGACTAGCTACTTCGGTAGCCTCGTGTAAAATGCCTTTCCATCCAAATCTCCAATACACAGTAGAGGTGAAATGCAAACCGACTGTCCCAAATAATATCAGGTACTGACAAGTGTTTGGTAACGATGAACAGATTGCTGATTTCCTGCAATTTAAAAATGATTTTGAGTGTGCAAATATTGATGTAGATAGTGATGATGATAGTGTAAATAAACTAGATTTAGAAGATGATAGTGTAAATAAACTAGATTCAAAAGAAATAAATGAAAAAGACGACATTTTACAATTGAAGAATAATATTTTACCTAGAGGGTTGGTTCCTTTAGAAGAACTGTTTGATTTCAATGATGTAGCAAAAAAGCCAAAAATCGAACCTATTGGAAAAGAGGTTGAAGAATGTAATATAGGAACATATGAAAAACCAAAAATGATTAAGCTATCCAAATCTTTACCTACCGAGCAAAAACATAAATATATTGAACTTTTCAAGGAATTTGTAGATGTCTTAGCTTGGAGATATGAGGATTTAAAGTCTTATGACACTAGTATCATACAACACAGAATCCCTATAAAAGAAGAACATAATCCTTTCAAGCAAAAACTTAGGAGAATCAATCCAAAGTTAATGCCTCTGATAGAAAAAGAAATAAAGAAAATGTATGATGCCAAAATAATTGCTCCCTTGAGATTTTCAAAATGGGTTTCTAATTTGGTTCCTACCAGAAAGAAGACTGGAGAAATCAAGCTCTGCATTGATTTCAGAAACCTCAACAAAGTTTCCCTTAAAGACAACAATCCTCTGCCCAAGATGGATCATATCTTACAAAAGGTAGTTGGAGCTAGTAGGATCTCTTTGCTAAACGGTTTTTTTGGCTATAACCAAGTCCTTGTCCACGCTGATGACCAAGAGAAAACAACTTTCACTACACCCTGGGGAACTTTCATGTATGTGAAAATGCCCTTTGGTTTAATGAATGCTGGTGCCACTTTCCAGAGGGCAATGCACATTGCCTTTGTAGATGAACTCAGGAGGTTTATCGTCATATACTTGGATGATGTAATTATCTATTAAAAAACTGATGAAGAACACCTATGACATCTCATAAGAGTTTTTGAAAAGTGCAAAAAATTTGGAATCTCACTCAACCCCAAGAAAACTTTGTTTGGTTTAGAAGAGGGAAAAATGCTAGGACACATTATATCTAAATATGGAATCAAGATAGATCCCATCAGAATCGAAGCCATCCAGAAGTAAGCCCACCCTAGAAACATTAAGGAATTACAGTCCTTCATTAGGAAAATAAATTTTCTGAGAAGATTCATACCTAATTTGGAAGAGCTCCTCAGAAACATAACAAACATGCTTAAAAAAGTTATAAAAATAAAGTGGAACACGGAATCTAAGAAATCATTTGATCAAGTGAAACTGGCATTGACACAAGCCCCTGTATTAATCAATCCTGATTTTACTAAAGATTTGTACTTATTCTCTTTTTCTTCTGAACACACCATTGCAACTGTCGTTTTGCAGAAAAACAGTGAAGGCCATGGACAACCTATAGCATTTTTCAGCAAGTCACTGAGAGATGTTGCACTGAACTACAACATAATGGAGAAACGAGCTTTTGCCTTGGTAAAAGCAATCAAAGATTTTAGAGTTTACATTCTCCATTCACATACCATTGCTTATGTTCCTAATGCAACGGTGAAAGATATTCCGACTCAGGATAACCCAGATGGTAGAAGATGGAAATGGATTGCTGTGATCCTTGAATATGATATAGAAATCAAACCAACCAAACTGATCAAGGGTCAAGGTTTGGCCAAACTAATGGCTGAATCAAATTTTCATGCTTTAGATATAAAAAATTTAGCTGCAGTTGATGAACAGGAAGAGCAGACGACTCCACATGTCAAAGAGGTATTCTCAAATTATCCATGGTACGCAGACCTTATCTTTGTCTTGCATAATTTGCAAGCTCCTCTTGGTCCGACAAAGACTAAAGCTAGATTCTTAAAACTTAAAGCTTTGAAATATTGCATTATGAATGGAAATATTTACTAGAAAGATGCTGGAGGCATTTTACTTAATTGTTTATTGAAATATGAAGCTGACAAATCATTGCAGGAGTTCCATGAAGGATATTGTGGCGGGCATTTAAGTTGGAAGACTATTGCTAACAAATTTCTTAGAGCTAGTTTTTACTGGCCCACCTTGTTTGCAGATGTCCATAAAATAGTAACCTCCTGTCACAAGTGCCAAATCTTTGAGGGAAAACAAAAACTTTTTCCTTTGCCTTTGAAACCTATTTTGGTTGAAGCTCCATTCTAGCAATGGGGTTTAGATTTAATTGGGGAGATTCACCCTCCTTCTTCAGGTCAACATAAATGGATCCTCACAGCTACAAACTACTTCACAAAGTGGATTGAAGCTCTACTCTCCAGGCAAGCCACAGATGCTGTGATTATAAAATTCTTGGAAAATAACATTCTTTCTCGTTTTGGATGCCCCAGGAAGATTATCACTGATAATGCAACAACTTTCATATAAAAAAAGATGATAGAATTTTGCAGTAAGTATCAGATCACTTTAGGGAACCCTACAACCTATTACCCTCAGTTTAATAGATTGACAGAGTCCTCTAATAAAATCTTGGTAAATATTATAAAGAAGATGCTGGAGGACAATAAGAAATCTTAGCACAACAACTTGGTTCATGCACTTTTGGCTGACAGGCTGACTACAAAAACATCAATTGGTATGTCCCCATATGAGTTGGTATATGGAACTGATGATGTTTTCCCCACCTCTTTGGGTGTCCCTGTTATGAAGCTGTTACAAGAAGTAGAGGTAGAGCCTAATGACATCCAAAGGAGGATCAATTAGATGATACAACTCCAACAGTCCAGAGAGGAGGTGTATAACCAGACCCAGGTAATCCAAGAGAGCATAAATTTTTTTTATGACAAAAGAACCAAGGACGATGATTTCAAATTGGATGATGTAGTACTGAAATGGGATTCTAGAAATGAAGACAAGGGCAAGCATGGGAAGTTCAACAATTTGTGGAAAGGCTCTTTCATAATCCAAGCATATAGAGGAAATAATGCATTCTTACTCAAGGATAGGGATGGAGCAGATTTGGTAGGAGGACCTATCAATGGAAGGATGCTCAAACATTATGTTCCACTAGAATGAAGATCTTAGTCACTCATCTCATTGTACAAACCACTTTTACTTTTACTTTTATGTCATGTGTGAGGTGATTTTTATCAGATGGTTGAAGCTTGAAGAGAAGGCCCTAAACCACTGATCTGGACCACCAGATTTACAATAAGAATAAAGCTAATCAGGATGCAGAAAATCACTGGAGAAGATTCAAAGTAGAAGGTAGCTGGTTCTTGGCACCTCACAAGGACACCACCATCCCCAAGTGGAGCCACTGTTATAACCCTATGTTTCATAGGATCACCTGGTGATTCTAATCTCTTCTTCTAGTTATGTTGTATTGTAAATAATATTTTATTCTGCAAATGATTTACAAAAGAAAAGAAAAAGAAAAAGAAAAAAGAAAAGAAAGAAAAAGAAAAAGAAAAATAAAAAGAAAAAAAGAAAAAATATAAAAATCAAAAGAGGGTATAAAAAGAGAAAAAGAGAAAAAGATAAAACCCCATGGAATAAAATTTGGTTTGATTCATACTGTCTAATCATGATCAAACTATTTAAATTTATGCAGATATGATAATGAATAAATTTGGTTAAACAGTCTAATCTTAGCCAAATTAGATAGGTTGGTGAATAAGTTTGACCAAACAGTCTAAGCTTGGTCAAATGTCTTAGGTTAGAGTAATTTTTGACCCAACAGGTTAAGTTGGGTTGATGTGCTGGGTAATTAGATTAGGAACTAGGTTAGCATGTTTTATTTTCAATAAAAGATTGTAAAGGGTTGATTAAATGCCTTTGTTTGGAGTTAATCTAATGTGTTTTTGACCCCTTGGTGACAAAATAAAGAAAGGGGAGCTAGCAAATACCCACAAAATGTTTTTATCCTAAGTTCTCTGGTGATATGACAACTTTGGCGCTTTGTGGATAAAGAGTGCACTAATCTCAACGGTTGATCAAAGCACACCCAAATCAACGGTCCATAGTGAATATCCGACCCCCCCGACCTTTCTGCCTTTAACGATGGGGGGGTCCGAGTTAGTGGTTTTTCTGCCACGGGCCCCGCATAACGTGTCCACTTCTCATCAACTCAGACCCCTCTCACTCATTACCGCTTACCGCCTACCCCCCGCTCCGATATACCACCAAACCACTCATCAATACCGTCACTGCACTCCGCCGTCACACTACCCTGCCAACATGTCACACTCCACTCACCTTTCACACGTCACATCCTATCCACCCGTTGGCCATTCAATGTCCTCCACGTCACCTCCATCCATCCGTTGTCCAATCAATGCCTTTCCTCGTGACTGTTACGTGTCCAACTCATCATCTGCTCCATAACGGACACCTCCCTATGCCATTTAACTCCGTTCTTTCACCATTCCGACACTATTCACCGATCCAGACATAGTCGACGCCACCATTTCCCATTTTTAAGATAACCACCACTAAGCTCATGGTTGACAAGCGCCATTAAACCTGGTAATCACATACAACATTGTTTTCTATTTACAAATATCTGTTCAATTATGGCGCCCAAGTATAAATCCACAGAAACAAAAGAAAATCCCTTCCTCCCTCCTCTCGTCGACCTAGATCGCACCCCCTTAGTTGATAAACATTATTTAATTGCATAGCCGAAGTGTGAATTCGACTTCTTCGAATTACACTTCTAGCTCAAATATATTCCTGGACTAGAGCGACGAGATCGGACTTTGGGAGTCCAATCTCCCATTGTACTTATTTCCCCAGACCTACCATTTCCCTGAGTTCGCACTGAAATGTCAAGCTCACTACCTTCCCAGCCAAAGGGCCATTGTGTCTTCGTCTGGTGAAACTCGGTTCACCATCACCCCTGAAATGATAAACCAAACGCCACAGATACCCAGATCTGATTCCACCTCCCCCTTCTCCATTAAAATCCCGACTGCTCTATCAGAAGCTGTCTTTCCCACAGAGAGCTCAAATATTTGAACTCTTCCTACCTGAAAGCACACAGTTGCCTAAAGAGAATCTCCCATATCACTATTCCATCTTCTCAGTCAAAGGAAACCAGATCATTTCCTCCTTATGTTTCTTGCTAGTATACTATTCAGATGAGTGGGTAGATGAACCCATTTTGGGTTTCCTATCAATATTTTCCACTGAAGAGAAATCTACTATCCATATTGACTACAACCAGTTTCTGGCTGACAACATCCATGAACAAATTTTCAAGTTTTCCACAGAAGGTATGTTAAGGTATTCTTCAATATTGGTGTACCTGTTCCTTTTCTTCCAAGCAGACAAATTCTCCTTCTCCCTCCAGAAGTTGGATCAAGATGGTAATCCTCAACGAGTAACCTCTTGGACATCAATAGTGAGGAATAACTCATCTAATTTTAGCTTCAAACAATTCATTGACCAATTTTACCATCCATTGGTATGGATGTTCAGTAGTAGAACAAAACCAAGAATAAATGAGGAAGTCCAGAGGATTCTGCACCTGTCAGAATTAGCCAAAACAGGGTACTGGTACCTTTACTAGGACCATACAGAAATCAGGGTCTATGGGTGTGAATTACCTCCTTACAAGCTGCCAAAGTGCCTGCCTGTTAGGATATTCACCTTGGAATATATCAGACAGATGATCAATTATGATGATATTCACTTTGTGGCATTCAAGAAGAAGCAACATCTCAGGATCAAAGGCCAGATAGGTTCATTCATATGAAATAACAGAGAAGCAGGGGAAGAAGCCAATAACCTTTTAAAATAAATGAATTTCATCCTAAGTTTCTCATGGCATTATGACCCCTATGGCATTATAGTAGAAACTAGGCTTAAAAACAAGATCTCTCCTTATGCTCATGTGCCAAAGCCTGAAATTGAAAGGTTCATGAATCAGTCAGAGTGGCAAGAAAATACTTTGTTAGATATAGAAAAATAACCTTCACCTGCCAACATTTCACATACCAGCACTCCACAAGTACAAACAAAGAAGAGATCTAGGAAATAAGTCTCTCCTTCAGTCACAGAGGTATCAACAAAATATTTCCAAGTCTACAGGAAGAGTACCAAAAATAGCCATATTGTTGATAGATCTAGAGAGGACGAAACTCAGTCCACCATAATTATGGAGCGACCACACTCATCAGTCTTCTCAGGCAGCTAACACATAGTATCTACTTACTCATCCAAAAAACAAGCAGATACTATACTTGATCAAACAGAAGAATGAGCTGCTGAATAACAACACCTATGCACAATTTTGGAAGCATAAATCTACATCACATCACAGGTTACTATCTGCATTCGACACAGAGAAAGGAAGGATGCACATGGGATTCTTGCAGGCACAGGTTCCTCATCCCAAGACAATTTCTGATTACAAGAGGGAAACATTTGAATTTGATGTAAAAGAGGTGCATGCAGATGATCAAATAGACATGCACAAGAAAACTAGGGAGCTGATTTTCTCCACCCTGGAAAATACATCCTTGACTGCTGCAAAATTGCAAGTCTCTCTAAACAATGTCCAGTATCAGTTGAAACTAGAAAATATATCCTCTCTAGCCAAGGATAATAAGATCAAATATCTTGAGGAGCTGGTACTAAAAGTTGGCTATGATCCATCCAATGTTAAAGCAGTCGAGGAACTGCTGAAGAAGAAAAATGATGACATAACATCTCTAAGGAAACAACTGAAACTCCCAGCCATCAAAGATTCACAAGCAAAGGAAATGGTTGAGAGTGAAGGCCACAAGGAGGAGATGCTGAAACTAATAATGGAGAAGAATGCACATATTAAGGAGATGGATGTCGAGATGGATAAGTTAGTTAAAGAGAAATAATAGAGTATGACAATGACTGTCATCCCACTGGAAGCAATTCCTTTCATAGGAGTCAGTACAACAACAACCACAACAACCACAACAACAAAAATTCCATTAGCCATTCCATTGACAGTTCCATATGCATATGAGAAATTGGCAAAGTCAATGGAGGACATGACTCTACAAGGAGAAGAAATCAGAAGATTGCAAGAAGAGATTAATAACCTCCAGAAACTGAAATCCATGTTCCAGTGTGGCTACAACACAGAGATGCACAAATCACAGAGACTCACTCAAGAAATACAAAAGTTGCAGAAGGAGATATTCATGGCCAAGACACTGTCAGAAGCCAAGGAAAACATATGTATGGACATCATAAAGTCAATGATAGATATTTGGCCACTCATACAAATTGTGTTTGAACAACATGAACTGGTGCAGAGAGCCAGACAAGTAATTGACAAGATAAGGGAAGAATTGGGAGAAAGTCCTACAAAGGCCACTAAAATCACCAGGTTCTTAAATTCCAAGACCAAAGAAGAGATAGAGGATTTGGAAATTGAAGATAGGACAGAGACCATCCTTGAGGTCAAGAAAGTTTTGACCAAGAAATGATTGATGCTACAATTAGAGGATAAATCCCAGACAATGGACATTGGGGTGCATTGATTTTTCATCAAGGTTGATTCACTGCACAAGAAGGGACTTCTAGGTTTACTAGTGATCAATGATAATCTCATCACTCTGTCTGACTACAAGCAAAATATCCTATCAGTAGAAAAATATGGTTCTAAATTTGTAGGCATACAAGTGAGCATTACTGGCAAGGCTTTCTTAGAAACTTTACAGTTGGACCTGAGAATCCGACATGAGTTAAAATACATTTTTATCACAAAGCCTACCATTGCCAAGTACATTGAGATGGACGAAACATACATAAGGTTACTCAAGGTTTCCATCCCTAGTCAAAAGAGATGGGAAGACGTACGTGATTTAATCGAATAGAGATGATGTGGACATCCGAGTCAGCATGAGGAATAGTCAAGTCAAAGTGATGAATCACCAACTACTTTCCTCATAATCAACACCAAGGATTCGAACAGATCATCAATAGTCCTATTATTTTGTAATTTGTAATCTAGTTAGTTAGATTTTTCCTCCACCATATCCTAGTCATTAATGATAGGATCAAATGTAATTGTTGTATAAATACTTCTCACTTAGAAGTATTGAGGGTTGATTTTTGCGCCCAAGGATCTATCTTTGTAATATTTTTTAGAAGATTGACCAGTAATAAAAAGGCTATTCATAGGATTCTTGCATTTGGATGTTGGTGATGTTTATCTTGCTCTGTTAATGTTTATCTTACTCTGTAATCATTTTGTTTTCTGTTTCTAATCGTTTAAAGGAAGTTAATGAACACAATTTGTTTCGTGCACTCCGTTTTTGGTCTTTAGCGATCTACATGTTATTCATCTAATATTAAGTAAAGAAAGTCTTAACTTCTTCTTTGCTTGGTTGAATCTCTCACCTGTTCTATCTTTCCACCACATTTAATTCTAATAGATCCAACATTCTCACTACCTCTCCCTATGAAGAAATATTATAAAAATTGTATCTGAACTTAATTTTTAATACATACCCCATATCCCAATGGATGTTTAATGCAATAATTTCAGCCAATATTTATAAACAAAACAAATAAACCCAAATGATTTTAACTAGCCTAATATCTAAAATTCAAACATATCTAAATTCTACAGAGAGATCCCTCTTTGAAACTGGCAGGGCTAGATTCTAGTTTCGAAAGCGATTTTGGCAAGTTACCTTTGTCAATTTCTTCTTCCCTTAACAACCTCTGGGAATTACAGAGTGATAATAAAATACTTGAAAGGAAATCAAGATTTTGGAGTCATGTACTCTAAGGTGGATGATTTCAACCTGATCAAATATTTTGATTCAAACTTTGATGGGGATAAGGAAAATGGAGTATCAACTTCATGCTATCTCATGAGTCTTGGATCAATAGTTGTCTCATGGATATCACACAAACAATCAGTTCTAGCAGATTCCATAATAGAGGCAGAATATGTGGCAACTGCAAAAGTGACAAAAGAGATTGTGTGGCTCAAGAAAACACTTGAAGATTTGTAGGAGAAACAAGTGAATTCTACTCCTCTTCTTGTTGACAATACTTCTGCAATCAAGTTGGCCAATAATCCCATATTCCATGATCGAACCAAGCACGTCAACACAAATTATCCCATGATTCATATCATGTAGAGGCCAAGACTATTTATTTAAGACATTGTTCCACAAATGAGCAAATTGCAAACATCTTCACTAAAGCACTTGAAAGAGAAAAAATGAGTAGTTAAGAATGATGCTTGGACTCAGACACACCCTTTTGGATTAAGGGGGGAATGCTGGACACATAATCCTTTGTGGTTGTGTTACTTGTAATAATAATGTACATATGAAGCGTCATAGGTGATAGTAAGAGTCATATGTCGGAGAAGACCAACTATTGCATCTTTGTGTATTTATTGAGCTTCATGTTAATGGAATAATCATCCCGTGGAGTTATGATTTCTGCCCATCCCTAGCATGACAATATATAACTCAGGTAGGGAGTCCTCCTAAGAGAGGTTATAGGTCTACATAAGTAGGGAGCATTCCCCAAGAGGATTATTGGCCTTGCATATCAAAGTTATCTAGGTCAATGTTAACCACACCTAGTAATACACTAACATAATAAAGTGTACCTTATCCATGCACATAAGTACATAATGATACATATGAATAGGGTATGGCCACATGTACATTTTACACCAATACTTCCAACACCCCCTCTTGAGTTGAACAAGGGGCCATAGAGAGAAGTCATTACAACACCAACATAGTTCCACAACTGGGTGATGGTCGCCTCTAGTAAAGTATAGTGAACTCAATGTCAGTGCACTGGACTACTGAAAGAAACCGATGTAGAACATTCAAAGTAAGTCTGTTATCGCACAAGTTTTAGGTTGGGAAAATCCCAACCCAACCACCAAAATGGAGACAACTAGGAAAGAACCTATCCACTGTCACCTTAGGCAGGTGTTCCCGTCACTTTAGAGGTGAGGTAATCACCTCAAGGGGGGAATCACGGTGATCCTAGGGGGGATTGAGATGGAAAATGAGATGTATGTATGGATTCCCCTAAAGGTCAATTCTAGATGGTAAAGGGAACCTGGTAACAAGTCTTGTGAAAGGCTTAGGGTTTCCATTGCTTTGAGTGATCTTCCAAGAGAAGAACACATGCTTGAGGCACAATGAAAACCAAGTATATAATGCAGTATGTTAGGTGGACAAGCAAGTTAATATTTCTATCCCTAATTGCATAAATAATCAGTGATATATATCAGCATATAAAAGATAATAAGGGATGCAAAATAAGTGCCAAAATTCTAATTGAATAAGCAAGACACAAGCTAGTGAAGACTAGTTTAACTCAACAATGATAAAACAAGACTTTAACACAAAAGCAAGGTTCTCACAAAAATCTTACTGCAGAGATATTTATCAGCCTTATGGCTATATAAAAACAAGCCTTATAAAAAACAAATCGGCCAATGAAAATCACTTCAAACTAGCTCAAAAAGTGTGCTAGGGTCAGTAGTTTGTTACGACAAAGTTATAGACATTTTCTAGGGTTAGTTTAGGAGTTATATAGGGTTAGAGTGTTATATTTATGCAACCCTAATGGCTGTAGGTTATTCTTGTAAGAACAACAAGTTTTAGTGGATGAAAGAGGATGCCTCAATGAGGGAAGATAGCCTAGGGCTCAAGGAACAATGTCCAAGTGAGAGAACTTTAAAACATCAACTTTTCACATTTATCAATGCAACGCTTTATTTTTCCAATGCAACGACTAGTGCCTTCGATTATGGGTTAATGGGGTCAAAATAAAAGATCTAAAGCTACTACCTCCTTGGGGGTATAAATGATCTTATTCCACAAGGTAAGTAACCTAGCTAGGGTTTAAAAACTAAGGGGTGTATGCACTTATACTTCCTTAGCAAACCCTTGCAAAACAACAATTCTATGCTTGAAAATTATGGTGGAGCTAAAGTAGGGGTGTATGCACTTATACTCCCTACCTAGGATTACAAAAATTAACCTTTATCTTGAATTACAAATGATAGACACAAGTAAAAAGTCTTACCAATCCCATAGCAACAAGATAAACCATAGCATGCCAAGATAAACCACCACAATAGCTAGAAAATGACCTCCAAGAGCTAGTGCATCATCATCAAGTCCATAACCAAAGAAACACCATATCATAGCACAAGATAGAAAAACACCTCAAGGGTAGTGGAAATTTCAGTCCTTATCTCTTCACAATGGGAGAGTTATGATTCAAAATGTGATTTCATGATCTTTATTTATACAATTTGTCTTTGACATAGTTTGTCCACATTATCAAGGGTAAAACATAAGATAAGGGGTCCAAAACCCTTATCTTACCCCTTGCAACAAAATAATATTAAACAATTCACTTTTAAGTTCACTTTTACATAAAAGAAACCCTAGAACAAGGTGACGTCACCCCTTTAGGGGACGTTTCGACACTTTGAAGAAGTCGTTGGGTAGGTATATGCATGGTTAGGCCTCCAAAGGCCACTTATCATTCATCCAAGTCCTCTCTTTATGCTCCTCAATATTCCTTCCTTCAAAATGTGCTACATATCATCAAACAACACCATCACCACCAAACCCTACCCCTCTCGGTGACGTCAAGCCTCCAAAAGATGGCGTTTTTCCTCTCCTAGGTAAAATGTTTGGCATGTGAGGGATATGTCATGCCATGCATGATTTCCTCTAGGCCTCCAAAGGTACGTCTCTTTCATTCGAGATGTGGGCCCTTGGCATCCAACCCATGGGCTTGAATCCCCATGGAAGCCCAAGCTAGGCTTGCTCCTCCAAAACTGTCCACCAACAAGGTCCTGCAAAACAAAAGAGTATGACCTCCAAAGATATCAAGTCAAATATATCATGACAAGTATAAACCACATATAATAAGAAAGTCACCTAAACATGTGCATCAAAGCTACCTCATCAAATTAAACAAATTCTAAAAACCCTATACAATTGACCAAGTTTAAGTATGGGAGGGGTGTCATAAGAGTCCTATTGGGTAAAACAAAGCCCTCAAGTAGGGAATTCTCCCAAGGATGACCTCTCAAGGTTATGTAAAGGATGATGTGGTGGAAGGGGTTTATAATTCATAGGTTTTTGAGTTTCATGACATACAAGGGTTCATATTGTCTCATTCATGGGTGCCTTTGTAGAGGGTGTGTGGCACCTTCATTTGTAATGCACTTTTTCCAAGCCCATCTTCTTGCCATTCTTTGTTTCTTTCATGTTCTAAGGAATGAGTT
Source organism: Picea engelmannii (assembly GCA_009831015.1). Taxonomy (NCBI): domain Eukaryota; kingdom Viridiplantae; phylum Streptophyta; class Pinopsida; order Pinales; family Pinaceae; genus Picea; species Picea engelmannii. The sequence goes on from ML819588.1 coordinate 15,521, forward strand.
GAAGGCCACTATTTTGACTTGGCATCCAGATAATGGTAGTGTCACTCACAAGTACCTCGCGAAAATGAGAAGGTTGGCTCGTGAGTGATGAGACCCCCTTTCTCTCAGTTGTGTGATTGAGAACCATTACCCTGGCTTGGTGACCAGATGATGGTAATTTCATTCCACATAGATACCCATGATCATGATAGGCCAACTCATTATGAGACCTCCTATCCTACAACTAACCCCTTAAGCATTCATTATTATTTATTCTTGTAGGTCCCCTTTTTCTTACAAAGAAGCATTTCATTGCTTTCTCAGGGGATTCCTAGGCGAAGCATCTGGAAGGTATATATATATAGAATTTTATATTTGTAGCCAATTGAAATCTCTTTGGGCCTTGAATCCCTTCTTCCCATGGAATGAGGTACATGCCCTTCTTGGGTCACTAAATTCAAAGGACCTAGAAGAGGAAAATGTGATGGGAGTGTAATGATAAGAAAGTGGTAAGTATAGTCGGGAATGGTACGATAATCCCTCAAGGGACACCTAGTCACAAATCTCTCCCAAAGGTTGGACACCCACCAGGAAATCTATGACATTGACCAAGGTGAAACAAGGTCAAAGGCATACTGTCTAAGTAGACGCTTTATAATCAAAAGTAGCTCAAATACAACATGTTCAAATGCATTAAATATTAGGGTGATTACTTGCCACAATACCTGACTTGTACCGCATGGAGAAAGACCCTTCTGCCTTCCGGAAGCTAGATGGTGTGGTGGATGTGATGACAATGGATCAACAATGGTGACAGAGCAGACTCTTGTATGTGTAAGTGGACACTGTTGGTCATGTAGTCTCTCGAAATTCCATATCTGCAACCTGAGGGCCTCGAGACATGATCTCCTTAGTTATCCCACAAAATGGGGATAACATATGTCTCCTAATTGGGGACATGCGCTCGTCGTAGACTGCATGAGAACCACAACATCTCCTAGTAGACCTATGTCTGCTAAAACTCAGAAAAAAACATCAAAGCATCTAGGGTGGTGCTATCACCCTTTGTCACATAAAAATACAAAAATAAAAAGTAACTTAGAAAAGAAAATTTTAACATTTTTTAAAGAATTTCTAAACTAAGCATGAAATCAATATGCAAGTAGAGAAAAATGAAAAATGAAATCCATATAAACTAATATGAGCAATCAAAATGAAAATGCAAGGAAAAAAAGATGACCTACCTACTTACCTGGGGCCTTGGGGCCTTGAAGAGGTCATGTGCCGCCTTTGTAATAATGTTTGAGGAGAGATCCATTTACTGGTAATGGCATCCTCCTCCCTTCTATTGTGGATCAGTAAAAAGAGTCTCGCCCAGATATTTCCTCTATTTTGTATGTCCCCAACCAAAGACTGCCAAACTTTTGATGCATCCTAGGTTTTTCTCTCCTCTTGTACCACATTAAGAATTATTCCCCTTCCTTGAAATCTCTTTGCCTCGCCTTTCGATCAAAGGTTCCTTTCACCTTTTCTTGATTCTTTTCCATTTGATCAAAGGCCATTCTTCGAGTTTCGTCCAATTCCATGAGTTGATCAATTCACCCTTGCAATGCTTCTTTGTCTGTAATGAATTGTTGGGCGATCTGTAGTGATGGAATTTGGATATTTATAGGCAAGAAGGATTCCAACCCATATATCAACTCAAAAGGGGTTTTTCCAGTGGAGGTCTTGGTAGTTTTCCAATCTTCCCACAAGGCATACTTAATTTTGTTGTCCCAACTCTTCTTGTTTTCCCCAATATTCTTCACAATATTCATGATGTTTTTGTTGCTGGATTCTTGTAACACACCCACGATGGGGCATAATTTTTTTTGATTTTATTAAAGGACAAAAACTCCATTCATGGTTCCTAATTTGGAAGGTCAGAGAACCAGTCCGACCTCATGGTCAAGGATCTTCGATTCCGAAGACAAACAGTTCTCTGGGACCTTGATGGTCTCGTTCTATAGTTAAACACAGAAAATTTCGGCTTCTTGATGCAGATTTAAGGGAACCTGGAACCTTCCCTTTCACCTTGCTACGAAAACCTAGAGTGTCAGGCATTAGCTCTTTCCACCCATGTGACCATTCCCATGACCACAGGCTAAACCTAAACAGTGCATCACATTTCCCAACTTTGGGATTTCTGCATGCGAGTCACTCCTGACTCCTTTCTTCCCAAACTCACAATCCCTGATGTTCTGATTGAATATATTTTTTGTCGGAGCTAGCTCTTCTTTCTAGGTCCCTCTAACTATGACGATGGAAAAACCACGTGTCAATTCAAAAGGTGTTTTGGGATTTCGCGTATCGGGAATCCTTGATACGATTCACCTCCATTCTCTCGATCTCCAAAACCCTGACGCCAGATCAATGGTCCACACGCTCTCGCGATCCAACGGTCTGATTCGTTCCTTCTTGTATTGAGACTTTGTGTTTTGAGAAGTCGAAAGACTCCTCACCCCTGATCTTCCGATACCCGATTTCCCAAAATCTTCTCTATGGCAGATCAACGGTCTATACTCCTCCTCTCGATCAACGATCGAGATCCTCCTTTTGCGAATAAAAATTTCATGACTTGCGACCTCCTAGTCACAACTTTCATCACATCCCCGACTTTCGAGATGCCAACATTTCGGGGCTCCCAAAATTGACGGTTCGTGCTCCTCTGGATCTAACGGTCTAGATCTCATCGCAAATTCATGTATCAGGACTTTGCGAGTGATCCAACCCTGACTCTCCAACTCCCGAATGATGAAAGGAGCTTAATGGATTCTAGCTCCTCCCTTGACCTCCATGCATGTGACCGTTCACCGTGACCTGGGGCCCAACTCTCAAGAGTGTCGAAATTTCACGTATAGCAAGTTCTCACTGCTTCTGCCTTTGACCTTTCCCTCCTGCAAGTTAGCGAAATGTTGGTCTCTCGCCACGAGTCCCTCCAAATGGACGACTCTGATGATATCGGGATAGCCAATGACTGTGATATTTTTGCGAGTTCACGTTTTGCGAATTCTCACGAATGGATCTTTGACTTCTTAAATTTGCGAGTCAGCGAAATGCTAAGCACTCACCACGCGTCCCTTCTGATGGACAGTCCTGATGATTTCAGAACTTGTCTCATGCACCTTCCTCCAGATCCAACGAATGTTGGTTCACACACTTCATATTTGATGACTCAGATCTGTTTTCCTCCTGCGCTTACTTCTCGTCGTCTGGACATGGATTTCGACGGTCCAAATCTTCTCCTCTGCAGTTGATCTACGACCACTATGTTCTCCCTCCTGAGCTTCCGTCAATGGAGTTTGTTCGGCCCTTTGATTATTCTTCTGTGAGCTTGATGTTTTGAGTCTCACTCACATTCTAAAGACAGTATCTCTCCTGAGCTTATGAAACTTACTCAGTTCTAAGGGAACTCGACCCTTTGCTTCCTTAGAAGACTTTTGGTGGCCCTCCTGGCACACTTTGCGCTTATCTCTTCTGAGATTGGTTCTTAAAGAATTTTGAGTTTCCACATACTCTTGCGGTAATATGCTTGCATTATATCGACGGTCTATGACCTTCCTTGATCCAATGGTCCAGATCACATCGCAACTTCGGGTTTCAGGAGTTTTAGTCACACCAATGTGCTAATCACCTGATGTGTGATCTTGCGAAGACTGAAGGAGTCGAGGCGTTAACATCGGTGCCCCTTCTTCAAATCTAACGGTCGCAAAAGACCCTGGGTCCTCCCAAATGGATCTCATCCATTCATCTTTTTAAACGAAAATATATTCCCTTTCGATACTTGAACCTCACTATCCTTCCCGATCTTCGTCAGTTATGAAGGATTTAAGAGCATTGAGCTCATTCTCCTGGACTCAACACATAGAAGGGTTTTCTGCACACCTCTTGCGCTCCTCCATAAGGTCTAGAACTTAAGTGGTTCTCGGACTCTTCTTGCCTTGCAGAGAGCCTGTGCACATATACACTACCTCTCTCGAGCTTAACAAACTCCGTCCTCCCAGAGACTTAGAACGACTAGGGGGTCGACATGCATACATGAAACTATATCTAAGGTCGACGAACTCACAGTTCATGACTCTAGCTTAAGACACTACATAACTCAAGCATTTATGAGAACAAGTCATGTCCGAACCATATAATTTCTTACTTTCCTAATTATACAACCAAGCAGAAATAGAAGGGATACAGTGTATCCATTAAGAAATCATGCACGTTCCTGAAAACATTCACCATATAACCAATTCATACACCGTTATAGCTCAATTACATAGAGTAGGAGAATACTTATCTTTTACAGGTTGCCGCCGACTAAATGACTATGGGTGTTCGTCCTTCCACCCTACCATAGGCTTAGAGGCATTCACTCTTAGCACTTTGGCCACCCCTGTGCCAAGCCATGATATCACCAGGGAACTCTCACAGTTCTCAAGGATTCCTTCTTTGTTTAGCTTATTCTTGGATTCTGTTCTCTGCAAGTCTCATATATATCTCTTTGTTATGGCCTCAACGAGATTTATCAGATGCTCTCCCCACATCAAGCTCGCAACCTTCTCTTCCTTATTCCCTGGAGAGCTCTGCACATATCCCTTACGAGCTTGAGCTCTCGCTTGTTGTCTCCTCTCCTTTGTCCCCCCATGTATCTATCTTACCTTCCTTCTTTTGGAAGGTTCTCGGCCCATCATGTTCCTTCTGTCAGAAGGAAGCTCGGGTCTACAGATATCTATGGTACTTCGGGTTGACATTCTGCAGCTAGACCATGCTCCCATTCATGGGTCTGGTTGATAATTCAACCACTGGTCCTTTCTTGAACCCTCTCGTATAGTTTTCAGATTCTTCCTCTAGTGATATCATGGCCCGTACTTTCAAGGCTTCACCCCCACAGTGAGTTATTGGCAATTCAAACAATAATACATTTATATTGTCCACATGCCTTAGCATAGAAATCCTATTTTATGATTAATTACAAGCTGGGGGAAACAAGGTGCTACAATTCCCTCCCCCTTAAAGGAACACCGTCCTCAGTGTTCTTTCTCAAAAACACCTGTCATTCCTTTCTTATCCAGTTGTTTCAGAAATGTCGATCTTTCTCTCTCGGTTAGGTCCTGTTTCAGACCTTTAATCTTGGTTACCTGCTTTCAATAATTCTTGGACAACAAGCACGTTAATCATAGTCTCATGCGAAAACATTGCATAAAAATTTCTAGGAAAATTTTCATAATGTTAGCACAATAATTATCTGCGCAGTTGGTGGATTTGTATCCACATGGTTGTTTTGTTATCTAGGCTCATTGTTTTTCCTTGATATACCCATTGGGTGCATGATCCCAATTCAAATTTCATCTTCCTTGCGGTCACTCACCCTCCAGGCTTGGGCTCAGGCATCCCCTTCTCTACTATATAGTCCCTCGGGTGATCCATATTGCGTTGCCAAGGTTTTCTCACACAGGAAAAACTACCCACCATGTGCATGATCCCAATAGTTTACAAGAACTATTAAGGTATCCTCTTGATCAGAATCTGGACCGGGGGGTCAAAATTTAGCCCCAAAATGAAAGTGTTCAGAATCGCTTCAAAACAAACAGGTGCGTAGCCCTCGTCATCATGAACCCAACGCACTTTGAACGGGCTCAAACAGACATCAGATGAGTGATATATCGCGATCTGGTCAATTTTCCAAATAGGCAAAAAACGTTGTTGACTGTACAATCCGTACAGGTGATGATGTGGCATGACCATACGCTGATGTGGCAGTGATAACGTGTCATACGGTGACATGGAAAGTGGTGATGTGGAAACATGCTGAGTTGGTAAGTTGACGTGGCAAACATTAATTGACAGACACATAGGTGAATGGAATTTTGACACGTGGCATCTTTTTGCCAAATGGTTTGGTGCCTCGTGGCCCAGGCGTGGGCTGCCACGTGGCTCCCTGGTTATGGTATATCAAAATGTTATGGAGTCCGTGGGGATCGAACCCTGGACCTCCTCCACCGTGGCAAAGCTTTGGCAAAGGCCGCCCAACCGACGCGCCTACCATATGGTTCTTACCATATTATGTTTTCGATTATATTTAAATTGTAATGTATTACAATTTGGCGTGGGGTCCGGGCTGGGGCTTAGCCCCAGCCCCCGGTCGCATAACCTCTACCATAAGACCATTGCCATATATATATATGCGCGCAGATTCAAACGCGTTTTCAAAAAACGTTTAGCCCGTCTATATGTACGTCTGGTCACATGCTCATGCCCATACGACCACGACCACAATGCATTGGCACGGGAGTTTAAACGGTCCCCCACTGACGTGCTTGGACACTTGTCACGCTGACATTAAGCCTTGAAAATGATGCCCTTTTATGCGCTGGGACATGGCCATATGGCCCCCATGCACCCAACACCTCCGCGTTTTGGGGGCTAGGTTCCCTAACCCTTCTACATTTTGGCGCATTTTGTGGAGGGATGCACATGTGCTGGGTTTAGGCATGGGAAATGCCCAGAAGCTAGGTTACCCACACAGGAGGTGTGAATTGGCGAACCATAGACAACAAGCTTGAAGGAGAAAAATGGCTGGAGGCCTATCTTCTTCATTTTTTGGCCAAATGAGGTGCCAAAAAAGCCCAACTAGGGGTTTTTGGATGTTCTGAATCCATTGGCACTGTTTTCAAAGGAATTTGGAGACTTTTATGGTAGGTTTTTCACCATTGAAGTTTCAGGGAGCTCTAGGGAGCTTAGGGCCACCATTGAAGGAGGTCATGCTCAAATTAGCCCAAGTCTATTTTCTGTGACTGAATAGTCATTTTTGACTAATTGTTATGCTCTGAACACATTGGGATAGGTTTCATAGGCTTTTGAGGACTTTTATAGATTTTTTTCCCACAAGGAAGCTCAGGGAAGCTCAAGGCCACATGTAGAAGAGGTCATGCCCGAATGAGCCATGGTCCATTTTCAGAGATCTAATAGTCATTTTTGGGGTTTTTATGTATTTTGAACCCAATGGTACAGTCAATAAATCCATTGGATTTGAGCAACAACTTGTAAAATAATCTTTGACAAACTAATCCCAGAGAGCCTAGTCCATTGATGGAGGCTCAAGGAGATGTAGCCCAGTTGGGGGCGAACTCCTTTATCATCTTGTTATTGTTGTGAGTTTGCTGGTTTTATTTGCTGCAAGTTATATTTGTTGTTGTATTGTTTAAACAAAATACTTAACCTTTTAAAAACCTCACACATAAACACATAAAAGAAGCCTAAACTTGACACATAAAACCTATTGCACAACTAAGACATTGAGAAAGGTCCTGAAGTTTATTTTAATGGAGTAGAGGGTGCTTGCATAGCAAAACAAGTTAGCCCCCTATTTTCAGATCAGGTGGTATCAGAGCATAGTTTTGCTCATGTGATTTCCATTGATAGCTAGAGATTTAGTTGTTGGTATTATTGTGCAAGTTTTGTGTTGAAGTTTGATATCTTTCAAAGATGGAGGAAGCTTCAAACAGTAAGAGTTCTCATACATCTTCATTAGCCAAGTTATTTGACAAAGAGATGTTGAAGGAGTTTCTAACCATGAGATATGTGGTGCAAGAGACGTGGGAAGATAGAAAGGAGAGCATTGTCCTTCAAGAGCAGTTGATGGCCATGAAGGAGGAGAAGCACCAACTTCTTGAAAAGTTGCATGAGATGGAGAATCAGCTCCATGAGGCAAAAGAAACCCTTACCAAGTGCATGAATGAACATGAGGTATGTAATGCTAGTTTTTCTTCAATTTCCTCTCAAGTTGAATGCTTTGGTGTTTTTGAAAATCACACTAGAGGAATAGGGTCCAAGTTATTGTTAAAAATGGGTTATGAAGGTAAAGGGTTAGGCAAGCATGCACAAGGCATTGTTGAGCCTATTGTTGTTGAGGAGAGGCCCAAGTATAGGGGTCTTGGATATGAACAGAAAGATGGAGCAAATTCCAAATTTGAGGACTCAAGGGAAATAGTTCCAAGAACAACTTTTGTTGCAAGTTCAATCCCTCAAGCATGCAAAGTTTGTGTTCAAGATGAATGAAAATGTACGAAACAAGAGAGTTGTGACAGCCATGAGGACAAGAACATCTTTGTTGGTCTTCAAAAGAGAGCTGGTAACTCTTCAAATTCACCTCCTCAAGAAGGCGATAAAGGTGAATGTTCAAGAACTTTTGTTGCAAATTCAATCCCTCAAGCATGCAAAGTATGTGTTCAAGATGAATGCAAATGTTGGAAACAAGAGAGTTGTGACAACCATGAAGACAAGAACATATTTCTTGGTCTTCAAAAGAGAGTTGGTAACTCTTCCAACTCACCTCCTCAAGAAGGCGATAAAGGTGAATGTTCAAGGTATATTTCTGCCTATCATTCAGTTGCTTTTGATTATGTTAAGCATGGTAAATTTGCATGTAAAAATGGAAGAAAAAGTCCATGTACATATTGTGGTTTAGATAACCATCATCTTTCAAGATGTTGGAAAATATTGACCACATTCAGGAAACTTTCCAAGCAAAGGCAACTTGAAAAGAGGATGCAAAAGATTTGCACTCACTGCCAGAAGAGGGGTCATCTCATTGACCAATGTTGGACACTGCATCCAACCACTCATCCACAACACAAGAAGCAGATGGATAAAGAGACTGGCAAGAATGGAAGAGGAGATTCCATTATTGATGTTGATGCAGACCCCCTATCCCTCTTGAGGGCTACGCAACCTCCCGATCAGGATCTTCTGGTTCCGGAGCCGAAATGGCTCTTCCGGTCCCAGACTGGAACCCTTCGAATGAACACACAGGTCTCTTTACCAATGCTCAGTTGGATTTTCCAAGCGCCAAGCGTGAGCTCCCACAACACACGACCAAGGGCCGTGACCTTGCGTCAAACCAAAAAGGGCACTTATCGGGGACCGAGACTTCATGAGTCAAGCATCCCGTTCCTTTGTCCTCCGAACCTCCGATAGCCGAAATGCCAAAATGTCCCGCCACTTGTTCCTTCGGGATTTCGCGTTTCGCGAAATTAGGACACAAGGAGTATCCTTGTTCCTTGGAGTCTTCGGTCACTGAAAAGTCGAAATGTCCTAGCGCCTTATACTCTGGGTTTTTTTTTTGTGAATCGCGACTTCGGGTTTTGCGATTTCGGGAAATCTGGTTACAAAGGATATCTCTGCTCCTTGGAACCCTTGGTGGCCGAAATGCTAAAATGCTGAAAGGGGTGATCGAGACGTTTACCAAAAAGGGATTTCGGATTTCACGACTTCGCGGATCCTGACTCTTCGACTCCCGAAACCCGAAATGTCGAAATACTGGGGACCGGGACTTCACAAGTCAAGCGTCCCGTCCCTTCGTTCTTCGAACCCACGGTTGCCGAAATGCCGAAATGTTCCTGTGCCTATTCTTTTGGGTTTTCATGTTTCGCGTAACCTGGGTGCAAGGGATATCTCTGCTCCTTGGAATCCTCGGTTGCCGAAATGCCGAAAAGGGCTTAACGACTCTGGCTCACACTATTCCTCCGAAGGCTTTGGGGGTTTTGCGATTTCGCGAGTCGGGACTCCACGTCTCCTGACTCCTGGCCTCTCGAACACCCGGGTCCCAAAATGCCGAAATGATGGTCCATGACAAAGTGCTACCGAATTTCGCGATTCAGGAAATCACGATGCAAGCATTCCCTCGCTCCCCTGTCTTTCGGATTCCCGGTCGTCAAAATGTCGAAATTCTTTGGACGTCAAACAACCCTCGCCGCTAACCTCCTCGCAGCTCCACCTTATCCAACGGTTGGTTGGGTTTCATCGTTTCACCTCAAGGACTGTCCACCGTCCGTTCAGATCTTCGGAATCTCCCCTCCCGGATCTACACAGCGTTAAAGCCTGCGCTTCTCCCTCAAATCGGGTGGTCTACAGGATCTTCCGCCGCGATCCAACGCTCGACAACGTTCTTCCTCTTGAGCTTTTACTCACTTCAGACTTAGAATTTTTTCTAAGTCTTTGAAAACTCGGTCTTTGTTCCTTCCAGGGTAAGAGTTCTTGGATCTCGATAACACTTTCCGAATCGTTATCTCTCCTGAGCTTTGTCTGGTTCAGACTTCGATTTTCCGCGCACTCCTTGCGTCTCAGGGATTTCGATAACTCAGATCCACGGTATTTCTCGTAGAGAAATTCCTTCTGATCTCCTTACGTTCCTCTCTGGCTCGATGCACACCTTGCAGAGCTTCCAATGAAGAGAAACAATTGAAACTGGAAAAACTCACAGTTCCATCCACTTGTTCATGTAAACAGAAAATACAGGAAAATGTACACAGTCCACACACCATACATTTGGATCAAATTTCCATTCTGTTATATTCACAAGTGCCCAATGTCTACAGAATACATTCAAAATTACAGTAACTCAAAACACTGAGATCTCCTGCTAACTTGCAGTTCTCTCTTACAATTAATTTCTCTCTGTATTCCCCCCTCTCTCTCACTAGGGGTACAAATTTCTACATAACTCAAAAATGTTTCTAGGGTTTTTCCTTGGCTATTTGCCTACTCTAACATTCATGCTACGCTATCTTAGTTCAGTCGCATTCCAGAGTCGAAGTTGAAACTCCTGCTCTGTTTACAATTTCAAAACTTTGCCTCAAAGGGTAAAATTTGACACCTGTTCAAGCGTGCCTCCTAAGGTGAATTCCGACGCTGAGTGAAGGCGGATTTCAAAATCGGCTGCAACTGTCAACGTTGAATTTCTGGAAGAAATCACACGTGTTGAGTGGTCTTGCCTCTACGCGCTTGCCAATGATGCTCCTGCATCATACTCCCCTTGACAAAAATTCATGGGCTCCTGTCCATGAGCTCCTCTACTGAGTTTCCCTGCTTCTGGATAGAAGCTTCATTTTCCCAACTGACATCTTCTATTGGGTGTCCCTTCCATTTGACCAGATACTCAAAATAAGTCTTCCTCTTGGTTTTTTTGCCAATCCTCTGATCCAGAATTTTCTCCATCTACAGCTTTTCTGCCACATGCATCTGTTTCTCCCACTGAATCTTTCCTTGATCTTATGACCCTTCTGTGTCATCTTTCCTGTAAGGATACAGGTCTGCAACATTGAATATGGGTGAAATGCCCACACCATCTGACAGTTTGATCTCATAGGCATTTGCATCAAACTTCTTCAAGATCTTACAGGGTCCTATCTTCTTCATCTTTAATTTGTTATATGTTCCCCTAGGGAACCTTTCCTTCCTGAGATGTGCTAAAACCTAATCTCCCACTTGAACTTGAAGTTCCCTGTGATGCTGATCAACTCTGTGTTTGTATTTCTGATTAGAACTCTGTAATTTTTCTTTGATTCGACTATGGAGTCTCTGCATTTCAACAGCAAAATCCTCTGCTCCAACGCTTCTGATCTCTCCATGTTCCAAGTCCCTTAACTCAGACACTCCCCTGGGTTGCATTCCATAGAGTATTTTGAATGGAATCCTTCCAGTGCTCCTGTTTGGTGAGTCATTGTCTACAAATTCTACTTGTGGCAGAATCTGATCCCACTGGTTATGATGTTCAGTACCTAGACTCCTTAATAAATTCCCCAAACTTCTATTTACCACCTCAGTCTGCCCATCTGTCTGAGGGTGATAAGATGAGATGAAGGAAAAATCTGTCTCCATCTTCTTCCACAACACCCTCCAAAAGTAACCAACAAATTTTGTGTCTCTGTCTGAGACAATGCTCTTGGGTAGACCGTGAAGTCTCACAACTTCTCTGAAAAACAGATTTGCAACATGTGTTGCATCACTGGTCTTCTGGCATGGGATGAAATGTGCCATCTTTGAAAACCTATCCACCACTACAAATATGGAATCGAATCCCCTTTGAGTTCTTGGCAATCCCAACACAAAATCTATGCTTATTGCATCCCAAGGCCTCTCTGGTATTGGCAATGATTGATACAATCCAGTGTTTTGTCTTTTCCCCTTTGCATGTTGGTAGATCCTACATTTGTTCACAAACTTGATCACCTCTGTTCTCATACCCGGCCAATAGTATGAACTACTCAACTGTGCAAACGTTTTATCGTGGTCGAAATGTCCAACCAATCCTCCACTATGCTTCTCCTTTAGAAGATTGTCTCTCATTGAGCATCTTGGTATGCACAATTGATTTCCTCTGAACAACAATCCTTCCTGAACCATAAAATTTGTCCATTGACTTCTATCTCTCAGTACAGGGCTTGTACATGCTTCGTAGGCCTCCTTGAAATCTATATCATCACAATACATATCCTTAAGGTGTTCAAACCCCAAGGTCTCCACATGGAATTCTTGCAGAATTAAACATCTCCTGCTTAACGCATCAACAACCTTGATAGCATTTCCAACAATATGTTTTATGACAAAAGTAAAATTTTGCATAAATTCAACCCATTTTGCATGCCTCTGATTCGGTTTTTCTTGTCGAGTTATGAATTATAAAGCTTGGCTATCGCTGTACAAGACAAACTCTTGTGGGACAAGTAATGCTTCCATTTCTTCAAAGCTTGAATTATGGCATAAAACTCCTTGTCATATGTGGAATATTTCCTCTTAGTCTCATTCAGATTCTTGCTGAAATAGGCAACAGGTCGATTATCCTGACTTAGAACTGCTCCTATTGCAACTCCACTTGCGTCACATCTTACCTGAAATGTCTTTCCAAAATTCGGCAAGACCAAAATTGGTCGTTCTGCTATCTTATCCTTCAGTATATTGAAGCTCCTTTCAACCCCCTCTGTCCATTTAAAAGACTTGTGCCGCTTCTTTACTGTATCCATCATGGGTGCACAAATCCCACTAAAGTCTCTAATGAACTTTTTGTAAAAACTTCCGAAACCATGAAAGCTCCTTACCTCGAACATGCTCCTTGGTGACGACCATTCTCTGATCGCTTTCACCTTCTCTGGATCCATCTTTAGTTCATTCAAAGAGATCACAAAACCCAAATAAATGAGTTCTGTCTTCATAAAAGAGGACTTCTTCATATTGATCAGTAGCTTCTCCTACTGCAGCCTCCTCATTACTAGCGTTAGGTGACTCAAATGCTCCTCTTTAGTCTTGCTAAAGATCAGTATATCGTCCAGATATACAACCACAAAATTGCCAATGAAATCTTTTAGGATTTTGTTCATCAGCCTCATAAAAGTGCTCGGGGCATTCGTTAAGCCAAATGGCATAACTAGCCACTCATACAGACCTTCATTCGTCTTAAAGGCTGTTTTCCATTCATCACCTTCTCTCATCTTGATCTGGTGATATCCACTTTTCAGATCTATCTTAGAAAAGAAATTTGCTCCACTTAATCAATCCATTAAATAATCCATTCTTGGTAAAGGAAATCTGTACCTGATGGTGATCTTGTTGATGGTTCTCGAGTCTATGCACATTCTCCATCCTCCATCTTTCTTCGGGCTTAACACAATTGGTACTGCGCATGGGCTCAAACTTTCTCTGACTAAACCCTTATCCAACAACTCTTGGACTTGGTTCCTCACCTCCTCATTTTCTTGAGGTGTTAATCTGTACGCTTCTTTGTTTGGCAGGCTTTCTCCTGGTATCAAGTCGACATCATGACTGATACTCCTGATGGGCGTCAATGAGTTTGACAGCTCATCCACCACTATATCAACAAAATTATCCAACAGCTCCTGAACTTCTTTAGGTAAATCATCCACTGATGTACTCGTAAGGATGACTTTGGGCTTCCTCACCACAATGAACTGCATCTCCTGTTCTTCCTTGACTTCTTTCAGGAGTTCCTTCCCACTCATGAGAAGTATGCTTGTGTTGGCTTCCTCTTTCGCTCTCTTCTCCTCCATTGGCAACAACATATGTGTCCTACCATTCCTCTCCAATGTATATGTATTCTTCCTTCCATCGTGAATGACATTTCTGTCAAACTGCCATGGTCTTCCCAACAAAATGTGGCATACATCCATGGGAATTACATCACATAGAATTTCATCTTTATATCCTCCTATTTTAATTTCAACCAGGCATTGTCTAGTGATCATCACCTGATGTCCTTTTTGCAGCCATGAGACTTTGTAGGGATTTGGATGTGCAGTTGTCTTCAACTCCAATTTCTCCACCATCTCTGTGGATACTAGGTTGTCAGTACTCCCACTGTCAATGATCACTTTGCACACTTTATCCTTAGTCTTGCAAGCTGTCATGAAGAGACTGTTTCTCTGCACTGGCTTTTCAATTTCTGCCTCTAGTTTTAAGAGAACTTTTCTCAACATCAAGGATGCTCCATCCTCTGCTCCTTTTGCCTCAACATCTCTTCGTTGTGCTTCGAAAATGTGAGCTTCTCCTCCCTTTTTCTTCTCGAGACATTCCCAAGACATGTGCCCTATCTTTCCACAGTTATAACACCTTACTCCTCCTCTGCCTCTTCCTCTAGAATAGCTTCTTCCACAATTTTGTCTTCCTCGTGAACTTCCTCCTCGTTCTGAGTGATTGTGTGGTTTCTCAGCCTCGTCCTTAGACTGATGTGCTCTGTCACGGTTAAATCCCTTGATTTTGCTTGGGACCGAGCTTTTACCTCTTCCTCGCTAGTTCTGTTTTCTGGCCAGCTTCTCCTCTGCCTTCAGCGCAAACTGATAAGCATCTTCCACAGTCCTCACAGACATCATGCTAAGATCATCCTGGATTTCATATTTCAAGCCATTTATATATCTGGCGATTTTCTCTTCGTCTCTCTCCCATTGTCCAGGTCTAATGTTTAGTCAGTAGAACACCTCGGTGTACTCCTTGACTGTCATCCCTTTCTGTCTTAGGTTCTGTAGCTTTCTGAACAGATTGATCTAGTAGTCTTTGGGTATGAACTTAGCCTTTAGTTTGGCTACCATCCTGTCCCAACTCTTTATCCTCTATTTGCCTTTACTTCTCCTCTCAGCCTGCAGTTCGTCTCACCATAGTGCTGCATGCCCTTTTAGCTGGGTGACTGTCTGCTTCACCTTCTTCTCCTCATCGACATCTTCATAGTCGAAGTGTTTGTCCATGGACTTGATCCAGTCCAACAGTTCTTCAACATATAGATTTCCCTCGTACATGGGGACCTCTATCTTAGCTCTACCTCCCAATCTGGCAACTGCTCTCAACAAACGTTCTTCTGCAAAATCCTCTCCTGCAGCTTCTTCAACCTCAACCTCTTCAATTTCTGCATCACTGACATCCCCAACGTCAGGTGCTCTTCTATGTGATGGTTCCATTGTTTCCAATCGGGCGCGAAGCTCTCACATCTCCCTCTCTACAACACGGTTGGCTAAAGGCAACTCTCATCTTCTTGGCAGCATTATATCGACTATATTTCACACACAGAGTACAACTTTGAGTTCTCTGCGTCCTTCTTTTCCTCCTTCGCCTGAAGTCTACAGACGAAAAACTAAGGCTCTAATACCACCTGATGCAGAAACCCTATCCCTCCTAAGGGCTGCGCGATCTCCCGGTCAGGATCTTCTGGTTTCGGAGCCAAAATGGCTCTTCTGGTCCCGAATTGGAACCCTTCGAACAAACACATAGGTCCCTTCACCAATGCTCAGTTGGATTTTCCAAGCGCCAAGCGTGAGCTCCCACAACACATGACCAAGGGCCGTGACCTTGCACAAAACTGAAAAGTGCACTTATCGGGGACCGAGACTTCACGAGTCAAGCGTCCCATTCCTTTGTCCTCCGAACCTCTGGTAGCCGAAATGGCCTGGGACTTGTTCCTTCCAGATTTTGCGTTTCACGAAATCAGGACACAAGGAGTATCCTTGTTCCTTGGAGTCTCCGGTCGTCGAAAAGCTGAAATGTCCCAGCTCCTTATCCTCCGAGTTTTTTTTTTATGAATCACAACTTCGGGTTTCGCGATTTTGGGAAATATGGTTACAAAGGATATCTCTGCCCCTTGGAACCCCCGGTGGCCGAAATGCCGAAAGGGAAAGGGGTGATTGGGACTTTTACCGAAAAGGGATTTCAGATTTCACGACTTCGCGGATCCTGACTCTTTGACTCTTGAAACCCTAAATGACGAAATACCTGGGACCGGGACTTCACAAGTCAAGCGTCTCGTCCCTTTATTCTTCGAACCCCTGGTTGTCGAAACGCCAAAATGTTCCTGCGCCTAGTCTTTCGAGTTTTCTAGTTTTGAGAAACCTAGGTGCAAGGGATATCTGTACTCCTTGGAATCCCCGATTGCCGAAATGTCGAAAAGGGCTTAACGACTCTAGCTCACACTATTCCTTCGAAGGCTTTTGGGGTTTCACGATTTCGCGAGTCGGGACTCCACGTCTCTCGACTCTTTACCTCTCGAACACTCGAGTCCCAAAATGCCGATCCATGAAAAAAAGCTACCGACTTTCACGATTTAGGAAATCATGATGCAAGCGTTCCCCCGCTCCCTTGTCTTTTGGATTCCCGGTCCCCGAAATACCGAAATGCTTTGGACGTCAAACAACCCTCACCGCTAACCTCCTCGCAGCTCCACCTTATCCAACGAATAGCGGGGTTTCAGCGTTTCACCTCAAGGACTCTCCACCGTCCGTTTAGATCTTCGGGATCTCCCCTCCCGGATCTACACAGCGTTAAAGCCTGCGCTCTCCCTCAAATCGGGCAGTCTGCAGGATCTTCTGCCATGATCCAACACTCAATGACGTTCTTCATCTTGAGATTTTACTCACTTCAGACTTAGAATATTTTCTAAGTCTTTGAAAACTCGGTCTTTGTTCCTTCCAGGGAATGAGTTCTTGGATCTCGATAACACTTTCCGAAGCATTATCCCTCCTGAGCTTTGTCTGGTTCAGACTTCAATTTCCCATGCACTCCTTGTGTCTGAGGGATTTCGATAACTCAGATCCACGGTATTTCTCGTAGAGAAATTCCTCCTGATCTCCTTATGTTCCTCTCTGGCTCGATGCACACCTTGCAGAGATTTCAATGAAGAGAAACAATTGAAACTGGAAAAACTCACAGTTCCATCCACTTGTTCATGTAAACAGAAAATACAGGAAAATGTACATAGTCCACACACCATACATTTGGATCAAATTTTCATTTTGTTATATTCAAAAGTGCCCAATGGCTACATAATACATTCAAAATTACAATAACTCAAAACACTGAGATCTCCTGCTAACTCGCAGTGCTCTCTTACAGTTAATTTCTCTCTGTATTCCCCCCTCTCTCTCACAGGGGGTACAAATTTCTACATAACTCAAAAATGTTTCTAGGGTTTTTCCTTGGCTATTTGCCTACTCTAACATTCATCCTATGCTATCTTAGTTCAGTCGCATTCCAGAGCCGAAGTGGAAACTCCTGCTTTGTTTACAATTTCGAAACTTTGCCTCAAAGTGTAAAATTCGGCACCGGTTCAAGCGTGCCTCCTAAGGTGAATTCCGACGCTGAGTGAAGGCGTATTTCAAAATCGACTGCAACTGTCAATGTTGAATTTCTGGAAGAACTCACATGTGTTGAGTGGTCTTGCCTCTGCACGTTTGCCAACGATGCTCCTGCATCAGATGTGGGTTAAGATGATTCACAAGAAGACGATTTTCAGCAGAAAAAGTCACCATTGAATTGGTTTGGTAAGAAATGGTTAGATTTATTGAGCAAGTAAGGCTTGCATTTGTTTATTTGTAGATGCACATTTCAGCCTTATGTATGCATTTCTGATGAAAGTATGACAAGTTGCAACAATTTATCATAACTTGTATGATGCAAGTTTGCATGTGAATGCATTCTTGTTGTTGCACAAATTCGCGAGGAGGATGTAAAAGATGGGTATGATACTCACTAGTTGCAACCATTTAGCTTTTCATTTAAGCTCTCATGTACCCAGATGTTTTTGGGTTTATGTACTTATGTTTGTACTTGAAGGAGAGTTGAAGAGCTATGCACATGCATGTGATTTTGTATGTGTGTAAACAATGAACTTGGTGATAGTTCATTTTGAGTGACTCATGATTGTAACATGGTTGTGTATCATGAATGTCAACTTTTGGGAATGTCGATACATTTCAAATGAGTCTCGACTTGTGTCGATGTTGTCTTGATGACTATGTTGTGTCGATCAAGTTATTCGACTTATGTTTAGTCGATAGTGTTTGTCAGCTTGCAAGTCAATTTTGATTACACCAAGATGCAGGAAAACGCCATGTACTTTGATGAAGTACAAGATGCGACTATGTTTTGCTTGAAGAGTAAAAAGACTTTGTTGGCATCATTTTCAGTTTTGTATTAAATTTGTTTTCAAGATTGATGGGTTTCTTGGTTTGTGACAAGATGTCACAGGAAAGTTTTTGCAACCATTGTAGAGCGAATTGTGTTGATGCCAAAGAGTTCACAAGAGGGACTTGATTCTCAGTGGGAAGGTTGTCAGTCTTCCAAGCACAAAGAGAACAGTGGGTCAGTAGCAGCCAGAGAATAGTGGTTGAGGGACATAGCCAGTTGTAGTGCAAGGCATGTCCACGTACCCAAGTGATTGCCAAAAATACTTTTCAAGTAGAATCAATTGATATAACTTAGAAGCAGAAGAGTATTGAAGCTCAGGCAGATAATGATCATCTTTTGTGGGTCCAAAAGCCTTTTAGTGGGAAGGTGTGATAAGAGTCTGAACCATGGGTCAAAATTTAGCCCAACAATGAAAGTGTTCAGAATCTCTTCAAAATGAATAGGTGCGTAGCCCCCGCCGTCACGAACCCAATGCACTTCGAACGAGATCAAACAGACATTGGATGAGTGAGATATTGCGATTTGTTTGATTTGCCAAATAGGCAAAAAAAGTTGTTGACTATACAGTCCGTACAAGTGATGATGTGGAATGATCATACGCTGACGTGTTAGACAATGATGTGGTAAGTGGTGACATGACAAGATGCTGAGTTGGTAAGCTGACGTGGAAAACATTAATTGGCAGACACGTAGGCGAATGGAATTTTGACACGTGGCATCTTTTTGTCAAATGGTTTGGTGCCACATGGCCCAGGTGTGGGCTGTCATGTGGCACCCTGGTTAATGTTATGGAGTCCGTGGGGATAGAACTCCGAACCTCCCCCACCGTGGAAAAGCTTTGGCAAAGGCCACCCAACTGGTGCGCCTACCATATGGTTCTTACCATATTATGTTTTCGATTATATTTAAATTGTAATGTATTACAATTTGGCGTGGGGTCCGGGCTGGGGCTTAGCCCCAGCCCTAGCCCCCGATCGCATAACCCCTA
>ML819588.1:34807-49196 GCA_009831015.1 Picea engelmannii
CCCATTTATATGTACACCCGGTCACATGCTCGTGCCCATACGACCACGACCACAACCACAGTGCATTAGCGCGGGAGTTTGTCACATACCCACTCTGGCATAGTAAATTTTTTGTCGATTAATCGAGGATCAGAATCCCAAAGATACTTATGGGGGGCCTAGCGTCAGCTAGTTCCTCATATGTCCACCTCCATGTGATCGTGGGTCACGACTACGGGCCGAACTAGTATGGCGTCTTTTCACACTTCGCGAGTCAGTGCTACCAGAACGTCGACTCTTTTGACTCTGCAAAAACCGAAGCTCGAAACACTGAAACACCGAACCCCGATAGGGCTAGCGAGTGGCAAGTTTCCCGCTTGGGGTCTTGTCCATGTGAACCTGTTCCGTGTCCATGTGCTTAAGCCAGCCAAGCGCTTATCGACTTTTCACGATTTGGGGAATTTCGATGCATGACTTCCACCTTTCCCGATTCAAATCACCAAAAATTCTGAGGTCTCCAAAGTTTCCCTCCAAAGGGAGATCGACAGCTATAAGCCTCCCCTGATCCAACGGTATGGATCCTTTCAGGGTTTCGGTACTCGGGAGTTCGAAATGCAACGACTCCAAGACTCCTTGTCATTCAAATCTTCAAATTCCGTTATGGGAATTCATGTAAGAGATCGACGGCTCTTAAGAGTGTAGATCTAATGGTCCACGAGATTTCGAGACTTTTCATGAAACTCTGACAGCTCACCACGCATCTCCTCTGATGGGCGGTCTAGATTCTTTTGGGACTTATCCTACAGTGCGTATCGGGGTTTCGGGTATCGGGATTTCATGATTTGAGGGGGCAAGGTTTTCTGGCCCTCTGGTTTCCTGGATGCCGAAATGTCAACCGGCAGCCACGTGTCCCTCTGATGGATGGCGGAAACCTTTAACCAAGATCAATGGTCATGATCTTTTCGGGATGATCAATGGTCACGATCAAGTCCCGGATTTCCTTAACCTTATTCACACCTCACGCCATTTCAGGGTTTCGGTGATCAGGATTTCGTGGGTTGCGAAGACAAGGGTTCTTGCCCTTTGGTTTCCCAGGTGCTGAAATGCCAAAGCGCTTACCAGCATCCACGTGTTCTCTATAGATGGACGGTCCAGGTACTTCCATGGATCATGGGGTCTATGGTCTCAATTTCTTCGCTACTCACGAAGATAAAGGAAAAGGGTTTAGGCATTTAACACCCTTGTTTCTTCTTCCAATCTAACGGTCATGGATGACCGCAGATCTTCTGACAGGATCTTGTCCGTCAATCGATTCTTATCCACACACTCCCGTTTCGGGATTTCACGGGTCGAGGTTTCAGGACTCGCGAGTGCAAGAAAACTCGCACCTAGATACTCCGGGTGCCGAAATGCCAAAATGTTGAGGTCTACGAGGACCATTCTCCCTCGTACAAGGTTTTGAGACTTAACCTCTAACATCCTTCTTCGGGTCCTCAGGTAATTTACACTAGGTTTTGAAGACCAGACTGGAAGGTCTTCTCAAAGGTAAGGGAGTGGTCTCAAAAGGATGCCTTCGGGAGGAAATCTATCCAAGGCATCAGGTAGGACAAACACAGAAACAATCTCCCGAGAGAAGACTTGAAGTCTAACTTAGATCGGTAAGCATATAAATAGCAATTCATAAAACATAATCCATATGTGGTCTTTCCATTATAAGCATGCAACCACCATTTCTGGTCAAAACACCACACAGACAGTCTTATGCTCAAACCATTCATAAATTGTACAGACTATGAACATACATATTAGCATATAAACTTCAAGATATAGGATATAAAACACTTATTAGAAATAACACCAGGTGTGATTGCAATTGCTGAGAGGGGTGCTCGTTTCCACCCAACCGTAGGCTCAATGAATCCCAACAGATTTACCACTAGCCACCCCTGAGCTGAGACCACGATGCTGTGAGACTGCATCTCTGTTTGTCAGTGACCAAGAATGAAGGTTACTCTCCTTCTTCTCCGCTATCACTCACTCTGTATATTTTCCAAAGTTTTCCTTCCTCTTTCCCTCACATCTCCCTTGATCCCACACACTTCCTGCCTTTTCTCCTTTCGACGAGGTTGCGTGTGGCACGATCTTCCTCGCGGTGGTCAGGTCTGAGGACTCTACAGATGGGCAATTCACCCCCATCCCTCATTACTCATGAGGATCCCTTTACCTACCAACCTGGCGAGTCATTTAATTTGGGGCCAGCGAGCCGCTCTTGGTTCTCCGGGCCAGTGAAGTCCAAATATGGTATTGGTTTCGGTGGAAGTTAACGCCACCTTTTCAGGTGCCTTCCACCACCTTTCTTCAGCCATCGTGGTCTCTTTTTCAGTACCTTCCCCTCTCAGCAGTATTGTAATACATATATATATTTATATTATTATTTACATTCATTGACCTTTTCCACAAGGTCCATTCACATCACACATTCACATTTTTGAGTTTTCCACAACTCTTGGCCAGTATAGTTATTTTTACAGACTGGGGGAAACAGGGTGTTACAATTCCATCCCCCTTAAAGGAACACCATCCTCGATGTTCTTATCTATCAACATGACATGCATGTATAGAAGTAAACAAAATCAGATATGCCTGTCTCATGGCATCCTCCATTTCCCATGTAGCCTCATCTAGGCCAAAATGTCTCCACTGCACCTTGACCTGTGCAATGGTTCGGTTCCAGAGAGGGGTTTCCTTTCTATCCAGTATGCACTGAGGTTCTAGTAGAAATTCTCCCTCCGGTTCCACCTGAATCACAGACCAATCAATTATATGGTTAACATCATGTACTTATTTCTTCAATAATGAGACATGGAAAACATTATGTGCTTTGACTGTGGGAGGGAGTTCTAGCCTATAGGTTACAGGTCCCACTCTATCTAGAACCTCAAAGGGTCCACAATACCGAGGTGCCAACTTGGCACAAGCTCCCATTTTCAGAGAACTCTTCCTGGGTCTAACTCTGAGATATACATGGTCTCTCGTTTTGAACTCTCTTGGAGTTCTCTTTTGGTCGACATAACTTTTCTGTTGGTTTTGAGCGACCTTCAGATTATGTTTTATCTGAGTCACCTACTGTTCCATTTCTTTCAACATGTCGGGTCCAAAAGAAATTTTTTTTACGGGATTACTCCAGCTGACTGGAGTGTTACACGGTCTACCATAGAGGATTTTGAAGGGACTCATCTTTAAGGATGCTTGGTAGCTGTTGTTGTAGGCGAATTCTACCAGTGGCAGGTAGTCTTCCCACTTCCTGGGTTGGTGCATTACATGCATTCTTAGCATGTCTTCAAGCATTTGGTTCACTCTTTCTGTTTGTCCGTCAGTTTGAGGGTGGTAGGCGGTGCTAAACAACAATTTGGTTTCTAAGCCAGCCATCAGTGATTTCCAAAAGTTAGAAGTAAATTTTGTGTCTCTGTCAGACACGATCTCTTTCGACATACCATGTAGTCTGAATATCTATTGCATGAATACCTGGGCGATATCGATTTCTTTGCAAGTGGATTTGACAGGGATGAAATGGGCAGACTTGCTCAATTTATCCACCACTACCATAATGGAATCGTTCTGTTTGGTCAATGTTGGTAATCCAGTGATGAAATCCATGGAGATGGTTTCCCATTTCCATTCTGGTATTGGTAGAGGTTGTAATAATCCCGCTGGGTGTCGGTGTTCTGCTTTAACCTGTTGGCACTCTATGCATTTGGCCAAGTACTTGGCTATGTTTTTCTTCATTCCAGGCCAATAGAATTGTATCCTAGTGGCCGTGATCATCTTCTGGTATCCTAGATGACTAGAATAGGGTCTTTTATGTAGTTCATCCAGTATGAACCTCTTCAAGTCGTCACAATTTGGAATATAAAATCTGCTTCTGTAAGTGAGCAGACCTCCTTCGTTCATCTGGTAGCCTTCATATTTTACTCCGGCGGGTGCTTGCTATAGGTACATGGTCACGGTCTGGACGAAGGGATTTGTTTCTTGTGCATTTCAGATTCTTTCCTTGACATCTGTCTTGCAGGTGCTCATCGCTGCCAGGTGAATTGTTTTCATACTTCTGCTAAGGGCATCGGCCACCCTATTTTCCTTTCCTTTAATGTGTTTAATTTCGAAATCTAACTCACTAAGGAGGGCCATCCACCTATATTGTCTAGCATTGAGATTTGGTTGATCAAACAGGTATCGAAATCCACAGTGATCTGTCATAAGCACAAACTTTCTTCCCAAGAGGTAATGCCTCCACATTTTCAAGGCATGCACTATGGCAACCAGTTCTAGATCATGGGTCACATAATTGACTTCATGCTCATTCAATTTTCAGGATTCATAGCAGATCACACTTCTTTCCTACATAAGGACTCCTCCGAGCCCTTCCTTACAGGCATCTGTGCACATGAGGAAGTCGGCTTCTGGATTGGCAATCTTTAGCACGGGTGCATGGGTCAGTAGATGTTTCAGGGTTTGAAATCTTTCTTCACATTTCTGTGTCCACAGGAATTTTGTCCCCTTCTTCTGGAGGGCAGTGATTGGACAACCAATCTTGGAGAATCCTTTTATAAATCTCCTATAGTATCCTGCTAATCCCATAAAGGATCTGATGTTCGAAGCATCCTTTGGGGTAGGCCATTCCATGATAGACCTAATTTTGTCAGGGTCTACCGCTACTCCTTCTTCGGAGAGAACATGGCCTAAGTAATATATTTGCTTATGGAAGAATTCAAATTTGTTGAATTTGGCATAGAGATGATGTTCTCTTAGCATTTTCAGCACAAGTCTAAGATGCTCTTCATGCTCTTTTCTGTTCTTGGAGTAAATTAATATATCATCAATAAAAACAAGCACAAATTTGTCTGGGAATTTGCTGAGTACATTGTTCATCAAGCACATAAAAGTGGCAGGGGCATTGGTCAACCCAAATGGAACCACCACAAACTCATAGTGACCATACCTCGTTCGGAAGGGAGTTTTATGGATGTCTTCACCCTTGATTCAGACTTGATGGTATCCCGACCTCAAATCAATCTTTGAGAAAATAGACACACCCCCCAATTGATCGAACAAGTCATCGATCCTTGGCAAGGGGTACTTGTTCTTTATGGTTACCTTATTGAGTTGCCTATAATCTATACACAATCTAAGGGTACCGTCCTTCTTTTTCACGAACAACACTGGTGCTCCCCATGGAGACACGCTGGGCCGAATATAGCCCTTATCCATCATTTCTTTTAATTGCAACTTGAGTTCAATTAACTCGGGTGTGCTCATCCTGTAGGGTGTCCTAGACACCGACACTGCTCCTGGTGCAAGTTCTATCGAGAAGTCTATGTCCCTTCTCGGAGGTAAACCTGGTACCTCTTCCGAAAACACATCTCTGTATTCTCTCAGGATAGGGTGATCGTCAAGGCTTGGTTTGTCACCTTCGATTGTTTTCAACACCTATATTGCATATAGGGGACATCCCTTTTGGCAATACTTTCTCATTTGTAGAGCTGATATTTGTCTCACCGAGACAGGTTTTCAGATCCCTTGAAGGGTTATCTTTTTCCCTTCTTTACTTACACATTCTAAGGTTTTATGGTAACAATCCAATCTGGATTTATGGGCAGCTAGCCAATCCATACCAATCAATAGATCGTACGATCCCAGGGGTAATATGTTAAGGGTTGGTTGGGTGGGGGATTTACCCAACATCAATTGGCAGGCTGGTATAACCTCTGCTACCCTTCTTCTGGTGCCATTGGCTAACTGTACCAACTATGGCTTGGTATGTTTTTGTGGCTGTAGTTTACACTTATCAAAAAATTTAGGGGTTATATAACTCAAATTTGAACCAGGGTCAATCAAAATAGACACTAGACGGTTGGAAATCATACCTTCTATTTCCACCACCGAAGCTTGGTGGTCAGCTTGGTTATTATCCAAGGCTGCATAAATTTGTGGCTCACTCCTGGCCACATCATTGGCGGTAGTAGCTTCTTGGATGTTATAAATCCTCCGACTATTCTGTTGTCGGTGTGGACAGTCTCTCAATAGATGTTCTTCCCTGCAACCCCAACATTTCAAAGGTTCTCTCTTTAGGTTATCAGTCTTCACTGATATGGGTCTAGAAGTTTTATTTCCGCTCAAGGAGGGAAAATTCTGCTGGTGCATACTCCGGGTTGGGAAGCTCATTCTTGGGTTCTTCTTATAGTTCTTAAATTCTGGGGATTTAATTCCCCTTTTCTGAAATCTTGGACTATTCTTCTGTTTCCATCCTTCGCGAGGTTCTGCTCGATGCCCAAACTATTCATGACAATAAGTCTCCTTTCGAATAGTGCCTTCTAGAGTCTATGGCTCATCAAATTCAATTTTGTTCCGATAGTCCTTAGGTAGTCCACTGATGAAGCGTTGCACCTTTGCCTTTTTTGCCTTGATATAGGGTACATACCTCAACAAATCGAGGAATTTGTTGACATATTCTTCTATAGTGAGTTGTCCCAGTTTGAGTTCATAAAACTCTTTAGTCTTTTCGTCGAAATATTTTTCCAACAGATACTTCTTTTAGAAGTATTTCTCAAACCGTTCCCAAGATAGGTCCTCTTCGTGAACCCCTTTCACATTCTTAAGGTCTTCCCACCAAATGGAAGCTTTTCTGTTCAAGTTGAAGGTGGCCACTCAGGCCTTCATATTTTCTGAAAAGTCATGGACTCTGAAATACTTCTTTAGTGCAAGTAGCCAGGCCTCTGCTTCCTCTCCCTTCTTTATTTCACTGTCGAAGGAGGGTGGTTTGGATTTTCTGAATTCTTAGAATTTATGACCTTTGGAAGACTTTTGCTTCTTCTGTTTCCTTTGGGAATAGGAACTGGTTCTGCTGCTAGAAGAACCCTCTGAATCGCCAGCTTCCTTCTCAGGGGAATCATCCGACGCTTGTCCTTTACCTCTGGGGTGGACCTTTTTCGAGGTGCTCCTCTCAGTGTGGCCACTGGTATGACCATGTTTCTGAGTTTCAGGTTCATGCTGCATTTGCCTTTGTAGATTGGATAAACTCTGCAATAAAACTGCGTTAATTTCTGTTTGCTTTTCTTGTTCTTTCATCATCCTTTCATTGTCAGCCTTGCAGCTTTGTAATTCGACCATGAGACTCCTCTTAGTCTCGGCTAGATCTGGAGGGGTCCCTACTGACCTCCTTTTGTTAGAATATTCGTCTCTATTGTGGGAGGCCTCTCCCACTTCATGGTGAGTCACCATACTATACGCCTGTACTTTCCCGCGGCTGATCGTTCGCTTAGGTGCAAAAGACAAACGCTGGTTGTTAGTCAATATTTATGTTTATTTATAACCAGTACATAATTCACATTTTTCACATGTACAGACAATAGGAGTTTTCATTCTTAACTTCATATTTTGATTAGTAAGGTTAAGACATGGGATTACTCCTTTTTAGGAGTGTTCCGAACGAAGCTTCTGCGCAACTCGTTCATGAGCCCAAGCAGGCCTAGTGTTGTAACCATGCTCTGATACCAATTTGTCACATACCCACTCTGGCATAATAAATTTTTCGTCGATTACTCGAGGATCAAAATCCTCGAGATACTTACGGGGGGCCTAGCGTTATCTAGTTCCTCATATTTCCACCTCCATGTGATCGTGGGTCATGACTACGGGCCGAACCAGTACGACGTCTTTTTGCACTTCGCGACTCAGTGCTACCAGAACATCGAGTCTTTCAACTCTACAAACCCCGAAGCTCGAAATAGTGAAACGCCGAACCCCGACAGGGCTAGTGAGTGGCAAGTTTCTCGCTTGGGGTCTTGTCCACGTGACCTTTTTATATGTCCACACACTTAAGCCAGCCAAGCGCTTATCGAATTTTCGTGATTCGACGAATTTCTATGTATGACTTCTACCTTTCCCCATTCAAATCCCCCAAAATTCCGAGGTCTCCAAAGTTTCCCTCCAAAGGGAGATTGACGGCTATAAGCCTCCCCTGATCCAACGGTATGGATCCTTTCGGGGTTTTGGTACTCGGGAGTTCGAAATGCAACGACTCCAAGACTCCTTGTCATTCAAACCTCTGAATTCCGTTATGGGAATTCGTGTAAGAGATTTTCGGCTCTTAATAGTGTGGATCCAACGGTCCATGGGATTTCGGGACTTTTCCCGAAACTCTGACAGCTCACCACGCGTCTCTTCTGATGGATGGTCTAGATTCTTTCCGGACTTCTCCTCTCCGCTACAGTGCGTATCGGGGTTTCAGGTATTGGGATTTCGCGATTTGAGGGGGAAAGGTTTTTTGGCCCTCTGGTTTCCCGGATGCCGAAACATCGACCAACAGTCACGTGTCCCTTCGATGGACGTCGACAACCTTCATCCAAGATCAATGGTCATGATATTTTCGGGATGATCAATGGTCACGATCAAGTCCTGACTTTCCTTAACCTTATTCACACCTCACGCCATTTCGGGGTTTCAGTGATCGGGATTTCGCGGCTCGCGAAGACAAGGGTTCTTTCCCTTTGGTTTCCCAGGTGCCGAAACGCTGAAGCACTTACCAGCTGTTAGCGCTGGAAGTTTCTCCTGGATTTCTTGCAGGAGTAGAGCCCAACGCCCATCAGTTTTTATGTCATGGTTTGATAAATGGGATGATCAGATGGGTAAAAACTCAGGGAGGTATCACTCAAATTCAGGGACTGGGTCTGGCATGCAGGGAACAATTGAGGTCTTGATATAACTTCAGTCAGGGGGTTGATTTAAAGATGCGCAGGTGGAATACTTAGGAGAAGAATGAACAAAATACCTCAGGCAACAGGCCTTTCGGCGGTCTGTGGGGGAAAAACACTGAACACAAGATCCTCCTGGTTCAGGGCTTCGGGAAACTGAGAAGAAAACTTGACTGGATCCTCCAATTCCAAGTCGCTTAGCGAGGAGAAGTTTACAGAGGACGATTAGAACAGAATGACTATCACAGTGATCCAACCTACATCATCCTATGACAATCACACTCGACTGGATCCTCCAATTCCGAGATGCTCTAATACAATATAAACAAAGATATGAAAGGAAACTGACATTCATCAGGCAAGAAGTCTAAAAAGTTCGGAAATAACCATAACATAATGCTTCATTCAAGATTTTACAAATGGGAGCCTCGCTCAACCATCGATGCTTACCGAATACAAAGACTAAGTCTATATACTCAGAATTTTTTTTGCTTAGCAACGACATCTCAGGGCTTTCAATGGGTACCGTCTCCTCAATCAAATCTGTCCTCTGTTCCCCTGTTATACGCCTCTTTAATTCAGCATGGCTCGCGCTAGGGGGTAGCTGAGCCCTTTGAATGTTGAATTGGCGTGTGCAGGTTCCTCTGGCGAGTTGAAGACTCGGTGTGGCTTTCCTGAAGAGAACTGGTACAAGGGACCCTCCCAGGTAAACTTCAGCTGGGACCTCCATACTCTGCAATAAATGAGTGATGCGAGGTTTCACCCACCCTCTTTCTTCTTTATCCATTCCGAGCAGGTACCAAGATCCAAATCACGTTGAGCTGGAGTCTGCAGAGCATAGCGCCCCCCTTCTGAGACTTAATTCGGAACCTTCGGCCAAATGAAAACAAAAGCGCCCCTCTTCCAGACCTCCTTCTTGATGACCAGGCGCTAAAACCATGGGCCTGACTCTGGGCGCTTTCGGAGCTTCGGGATTCGGGGTTTCGAGAGGTGAAGCGACGAGGAGATCTTACCATGCAAACTCCTGAACGCCGACACGACGTAGATACGTGCCGCGCGTCCTTCAGATGGATGGCCCAGATATTATTTACTATTATAAAGAGGTTGTCCCCCTTTCACCTGCTCGCTTGATATGACCTGGTGCTGAGACCCTGGGCTCGGCGCCAAAGGAACTTTCAACGTTTCGCTGATAGATACTTCCAAGTGCAATGAGCTGAGAGATCCCTTTTCCCCGAAACCCCGATCCGCGATATGTCGATAGGCTGCCACCTGTCCCAATTTGATTGGACGACCCAAGTCTGCTTTGAACCATTGGAGCTCCCTCTTGCTAAATCCTGGGCAACTTGACAGCCCCGAAAACCTGATGACCGTCGATTTGCTTTGTGGATGGTTCTCGGCCGCTGAAGACAAAACTTTTCTCGCTCGCTTGCTTGGGGGGGGCTGAAATGAGGCTTTCTGCGTTGTGCTCGAGCACTTCTCATGCGACTCGCTGACCAGAAGGCCCCTTGCGCCCCGGATGAGAAATGTTACTAACATTAGGTTCCATGGGGGATAGAGTCGTCCCCGTGATGCTATAAGGACTCATTTGCAGTTCCAGTGCCTTGCTGTTGGGCTATGGAGTCATTTACTAAACCGAAAAAATAAAAGTAAAACAAAGAACGGAAAGGACAATATTTACAAAACATAGGAGCCATGGACGGCTCAGACAAAATATTTTTTAAGAAACCACCCATTCACTGGGCTGCCAAAAATTTCTTCACCCTCCAAAACCTCCAGCCGATATGTGTTATTTGAAAAAACCTCAGATATTTTGAATGGCCCGATCCATAGGGCTTCAAATTTGCCGTGTTTTCCCTTGTCTTGCTTAGGAGCATCCCATTTCATAACCAGGTCTCATGTCTGAAATCCTTCCTTTTTGGCCTTCTTATCGAAAACCTGTTTAATTCTTTGTTGATGGTCCTGAATTCTGTCCATTGCTTGCTCCCTGACCTGCTGGACTTCCACTAGCTGATGAATCCTTCTGATCATGTCATTAGGCTCCTCCTGATGGTCTTGGAGGAACTTTGCTACAGGAATGGCTAAATGAGAGGGGAAAACAGCCTCCGCTCCATAGACTAATTGGAAAGGAGAGATGTCGATAGACCTCTTCGTGGCTACCCGATCGGCCCACAGAGAAAACTTTAGTCTTGAATGCCAGGCCTTTTTGTTGTCTTCCGACAATATTTTGATGATCCTTATCAGACTCTTGTTGGAGGATTCTGCTAAACCGTTGCCCTATGGATAATATGGAGTGGAGTGAACCAGTTTGATTTCGAACTGCTCATAGAACTTGGCTAATGGCTCAGACCCGAAAGCGACTGCGTTATCAGTGACAATTTTACTTGGGCAACCGAACCTTGTGATGAGGTCTTCCAGGAACCCAATGATTACCGTGTTGGAAGCACTCATGGTGGGGATAGCTTTGATCCACTTGGTAAAGAAATCGGTAGCAGTCAGGATCCATCTGTGCTGCCCACTGGAAGCGGGGTGAATTTCTCCAATGAAATCTAGGCCCCACTGTTGAAAAGGTCCTGAAACAACCACAGGATTTAGCGGCAAGGACCTGAGCTGTTGCTTTCCTACAAATTTTTGACATTGGATACAGGCTCTAACTCCTCTATGGACATCAATGAACAAGGTGGGCCAATAGGAATGGTGCCCTCCACACAAGCTGCTGTGAAATTCAACCATGATCATTTCGGCCTCTTGTGAATTCATGCATTTTAAAAGCACCCCCAGGGGGTCTTTTCAATATAACACTTGATCAATCAGGTAGTATCTGACTGCCTTGAGCTTCAGAGCTCTTGCTTTGCTTCTTTGCAGGCCATCTGGAGGCCACAACTCTTGCAGAAAAAATATGACATCCCTATACCAAGGACATCGAGCCAATAGGGGCTCCCTTTGAGGGTCTCTTTCAGACGGCCGACCCTGCTGAATTCCTGAACATTCGTTTATGAAACTTACCCCCAGATCTTGGCAGTTTGCTTCAGCCAACAGCTTGGCTAATCCTTGACCTTTTATCAATTTGGTGGGCCTTCTTTCCAGGTCGAATTCCAGAATCTTAGCTATCCATTTGCTCCTCCTCCCGTCCATGTCAGGCTGAATGAGAATATCTTTAACCGTAGCTAAGGGGACATAAGCTATGATTTTTGATTGCAGGACATAAATTCTAAACGCCTTGAGGGCCTTTACCAATGCGTAGGCCTGCTTCTCCATATTGTCATATCTGACTTCGGCATCCCTCAATGCTCGGCTGAAATAGGCGATAGGCTGCTCTAGCCCATCCTCGCTTTTCTGTAATAAAACAACAACCACTGTGTCAGGTGAGGCAAAGGAGAAAATAAGGAAATATTTTGAGTAGTCGGGACTGATAAGCACAGGAGCTTCAGTCAACGCTTTCTTTATTTTCTCAAAGGAATGTCGTGATTGAGAAGTCCACTTCACTTCATTTCCTTTCCTCAACATGGCTGTTATAAGCTTTACCCCCTCAACAAAGTTAGGCACAAACTGCCTCAGAAAATTAATCTTACCAAGGAAAGATTGGACCTCCTTCTTGGACCTCGGGATTGATAATGCTTGTATTGCCTCAACTCTGCTAGGGTCAATCCCGACTCCTTCCGCTGATACTATGTGGCCTAGTAAATTTCCCTCCCGCATGGCGAACGAAGACTTCTTGGGATTTAATGAAATTCCAAAACTCCTGCATTTCAGAAAAACCTTCCTGAGATGACGACGATGTTCTTTATCAGATTTTGAAAACACTGTGATGTCATCCAGGTAGACGACCACAAATTTATCCTTTTCCCCAATAAAATCTATGTCCATGGCACGCTGAAACGTCGCCCCTACATTCATTAACCCAAACAACATCTTGGCATACATGAATGTGCCCCATGGAGTGGTAAATGCCGTCTTTTCTCTGTCCTCAGGCAGAACAGAGACTTGATTGTAGCCAGAGAAACCATCAATCATGGGCATCCTGGAGCTCCTGTTACCCTCTGTAGTATATGTTCCATCTTTGGTAAAGGGTAATTATCTTTTTGTGAGCTCCTGTTCAGTTTTCTGAAGTCTACACAGAGTCGGATCTCTCCACTCTTTTTCCTCACTGGCACCAAGTTAGCCACCCACTCTGAATATCTCAGCGGTACAATGATCTGAGCTTGAAGCAACTTCTTCACTTCCCTCTCCATGATAGGCAACAACATAGGATTGATCTGTCTCAGCTTCTGCCTAAACGACTTTGCATCTTCTTTTAATGGGATTTTATGCTCGATGACAAAAATGTCATATGTTTTGAGGTCTTCGTATGTCCAGGCGAAAACATCCGTAAATTCCCTCAAAAGTCCAATGTATTCAGACCTCTGCTCCTTTGTCAGACTTCTTGACAATTTGACATACTTGGGCTCACTCTCAGTCCCAATGTTGCACTAAATAGTACCAACGTCCTCCTCCGAGACTTCTCCTTTTAACGACACATAATTTCTATCAAAAATCCTTTCCAAAGGAACCAGTCCTCTGGGAATATGGTTGCTGGGCAGCTGTACAATGTCACGCTCTGCAATCTTATTCAAAAAACTACCCCCATCGAGCTCTTCCTTTGAGATGATGTCTTGGTCGATGTGCATTTCTGAAAATTCCTCGGAAGTCTCCAAGAACCTCTTGACCTCGAGATCATCCTCGAATACCTTCCAATGTTTGACGTTGTCAGGTATGGAGGGCCTGTATTTTACCTCTACATCATATCTGAATTTGGGCGGCAAGGGTACTTTGAAATTGCTAGCCGATGTAGCCAAGGAATCTGCCAAGGTATTCTCCTCTCTTGGGATGAAAGAAATATTAAACACTGAGAAGAAACTGTCAATAAGGTCCCAAACCTCATTCCTATAATTCCCGAGTCGAGGATGCTTAGCCTGATAAGCGTTCCTGATCTGCTGAACCACCAAATCTGCATCTGCAAAAACCACTACTTCCTGAATTCCCATTTCCTTTGCGGCTCTTAATCCCAGGACGAGAGCTTCATACTCTGGCACATTGTTGGTAGCTTCAAATTCTAATTTGTATGACAGAGATATGATTTCCTGAGCAGGTGACGCGAAAACCACCCCAGCTCCAGTGCCTTCCCTGGAAGAGGCTCCATCAAAGAACATTTTCCAGACGGGGGTGATGGAGGGAGGAATTTCAGGGGAAATGGTGGGTTGCTTTCTGAGTTTAAGAGGAGGTTCGGGAGCATTGGTGAGTTGTAGCACACTGGATCCTAAGTCAGTGTCTAAGGCAAAAATGGGATGATTGGTAGGGTTGGCCTCATTGCTGATTATATAGGCCAGTTGGGCTTCCCTGTATAGTCTTCTGTGCTCTCCTCCAAACACTGGGATAGTAGCATATGTGAGGTCCATCTGCGAGGTTCCCCCCAGTCTTTTTATCCAAGATCTTGATAACAACATACCGAACTTGGGGGGGACATCGGCCACTACAATATCCATAACCACACTTTTCATGGGCAACTGAAACAAGGTCACGACCAGGTCTTTGATAACTCCTAGACACTGAACTTTCCTGGAGTCAAAGGAATAGAGGTCATGGTAGGCTCAGGTGACTTCTAACCCTAATTCCTCCATAACAGTTTT
>ML819588.1:49386-61315 GCA_009831015.1 Picea engelmannii
TGGGTGAGATGAGGAAAAGGAGGAGTGTCTCTGAAGCAATGGATTTCAGGATCCAGCTCATCTGTTTCCCCTTCTTCTTCCTCAGCCACAAAATTGTTTTGAAAAGGGGCCTGAATTTTCTGGTCATCTCTGTCTCTTTGCATAATCGGGGGAGCAATATTGTTTGGCCTCATAAAACCTTCTTTGTTTTCGGCATTCTGAGGGCCCTTGTATTCTTTCCTCCTCTCCACCTTCATTCTTTCCATCTCTGCGGACAAAGACTTCACCATCTTGGTTAGTTCATCCACTTGAGGGTGGGGTACTGATGGGCCAGAAGTTGAGGCTGCGGCTCTTCCCTTTCTGCTGCCCACGTCAGCCTTGTTCCTCAGTCTGTCAGCTGCTAATACATTGGATTCCACTTCTATGGCTGCATCTTGCATTTGAGCTAATGAGGCGGCTCTTCTTTCCCTCAATAAAAGACAGAAATCGGGGCCAAACGCACTAGCATAGGACATCTTGGCCGAGGCTTCTGATGGCTTTATTTCATTAGGAATGTTATTGTACATCTTATTGAATCTTTTGGAGAAGTCAGAGACAGACTCTCCTTCCATCTTCTTCAAAGACCCGAACTCAGTCATATAATACATGAAATTCTTCTTATCTCCCCACTGCCTCAGGAAAACATTATCCAGGGCTTCAATTCCAGCAATAGATCCGGGAGCTAATCCTCTAAACCATTTCCTTACCTCACCATCCAGGCTCTGGACAAAAACCCTCATCCAGACATCTTCATCTCCAATGTTCAGGTTGTCTGCATAACTATAGAAAGAAGCTAGGTGTTCTTCCGCAATTATGTCCCCTTCCCCGGTGAACTTGGGCATATATTTCAAGTAATCTCCAGCAGGGAAAGGATTCATGGGATGAGGTAAGATCAAGGGAGCATACCTAGCAGCGACTATGGCATCCATTCTATTCAGAGGGGGATTAGCACCAGCCATAGGAATATTAGGTGGAGTATAATTTGGAGGAGGAGGAGTTCGCAAAGGGGTTACTTAGAATGAGTCTCGAAGTGGAGTGGGAAACAAGAGGGGATTTAAGGAGAAGGCTAACGAGCTCAAGTCAGCGGGCACTCCTCTTTGCACATGAGTGGTTAAGCTAGGTGTAGGGAAATCTTCTGCGGTCCTGGGTCTACGCCAGGGTACAACTTCAGGGGAGAGGGGAGTGACAAGGTCTTGTCCCTCCGGTCCCAGACCAGGAGAGGAAAACTCGACAGGAACACTCCCAAAATTAAGAAACGGGAAACTGCAGAAATAGGCCTGTCAGGAAACTAAGGAGGAGAAAAAGGAGCTCCCACAAAAGGATATGGTGGATTACCTAGTTCGGTGATGGACGCTTCTTCTTTAGAGGCCTTTCCCTTTCTGAGCACCGCCTCTGGATCTGTTTTAGGCGTAGCTAGAGGCAGTTGTGGATGAGACCGCGTATGCCTACCTCTGAAAGCCACAATTAACAAGGCAGGTCCGCCACAGTGGAGTTGTCACAATGGAGTCGCCAGGTGCATATTAGCAATCTTGAAAGGCTTCGATAATCCGATGCACCTTCGGATTCAGAGGCTCAATGTCATTCTACCCAGGGAAAATCTTCAATTTTGTCCCTGGCAACAGTGCCAGAAATGTTAGCGCTGGAAGTCGCTCCTGGATTTCTTGCAGGAGCAGAGCCCAACGCCCATCAGTTTTTATGTCACAGTTTGAGAAATGGGATGATCAGATGGGTAAAAACTCAGGGAGGTATCACTCAAATTCAGGGACTGGGTCTGGCACGCAGGGAACAATTGAGGTCTTGATCTAACTTCAGTCAGAGGGTTGATTTAAAGATGCACAGGTGGAAGACTTAGGAGAAGAATGGACAAACTACCTCAGGCAATAGGCATTTCGACGGTCTATGGGGGAAAAAATCTGAACACAAGATCCTCTTGGTTCAGGGCTTCGGGAAACTGAGAAGAAAACTTGACTGGATCCTCCAATTCCAAGTCGCTCAGCGAGGAGAAGTTTACAGAGGATGATTAGAACAGAATGACTATCACAGTGATCCAACCTACATCATCCTATGACAATCACACTCGACTGGATCCTCCAATTATGAGATGCTCTAATACAATATAAAAAAAGATATGAAAGGAAGCTGACATTCATTAGGAAAGAAGTCTCAAAAGTTTGGAAATAACCATAACACAATGCTTCATTCAAGATTTTACAACCGGGAGCCTTGCTCAACCATCGATGCTTACCGAATACAAAGACTAAGTCTATATACTCAGAAAAAATTTCGCTTAGCAGCGACGTCTCAGGGATTTCAATGGGTACCGTCTCCTCAATCAAATCTGTCCTCTGTTCCCCTGTCATACGCCTCTTTAATTCAGCATGGCTCACGCCAGGGGGTAGCTGAGCCCTTTGAATGTTGAATTGGCGTGTGCAGGTTCCTCTGGCGAGTTGAAGACTCGGTGTGGCTTTCCTGAAGAGAACCGATACAAGGGACCCTCCCAGGTAAACTCCAGCCGTGACCTCCATACTCTGTAATAAATGAGTGATGCGAGGTTTCACCCACCCTATTTCTTCTTTATCCATTCCGAGCAGGTACCAGGATCCAAATCACATCGAGCTGGAGTCTGCAGAGCACAACGCCCCCCTTCTGAGACTTAATTCGGAACCTTCGGCCAAATGAAAACAAAAGCGCCCCTCTTCCAGACCTCCTTCTTGATGACCAGGTGCTAAAACCATGGGCCCGACTCTGGGCACTTTCGGAGCTTCGAGATTCGGGGTTTCGAGAGGTGAAGCGACAAGGAGATCTTACCGCTCAAACTCCCGAACGCCGACACGACATAGATACATGCCGCGCATCCTTCAGATGGATGACCCAGATATTATTTACTATTATAAAGAGGCTGTCCCCCTTTCACCCGCTCGCTTGATATGACTTGGTGTTGAGACCCTTGGCTCGGCACCAAAGGCACTTTCAACATTTCGCTGATCGGCACTTCCAAGTGCAATGAGCTGAGAGCTCCCTGTTCCCCGAAACCCCGATCTGTGATATGCCGATAGGCTGCCACCTGTCCCAATTTTATTGGATGACCCAAGTCTGCTTTGAACCATTGGAGCTCCCTCTTGCTAAGTCCTGGGCAACTTGACAGCCCCGAAAACCCGATGACCGTCGATTTGCTTTGTGGATGGTTCTCGACCACTGAAGACAAAACTTTGCCTACTCACTTGCTTGGGGGGGAGCTGAAATGAGGCTTTCTGCGTT
Source organism: Picea engelmannii (assembly GCA_009831015.1). Classification (NCBI taxonomy): domain Eukaryota; kingdom Viridiplantae; phylum Streptophyta; class Pinopsida; order Pinales; family Pinaceae; genus Picea; species Picea engelmannii. The sequence continues at coordinate 52,663 of ML819588.1, forward strand.
GTGCTAGGGCACTTCTCATACGACTCGCTGACCATAAGGCCCCTTGCGCCCCGGATGAGAAATGTTACTAACACCAACAACCATGTGTACTCTTCAGATGGATGGTCCAGGTACTTCCATGGATCATGGGGTCTACGGTCCTGATTTCTTCCCTACTCACAAAGATAAAAGAAAAGGGTTTAGGCATTTAACGCTCTTGTTTCTTCTTCCAATATAACAGTCGTGGATGACCACAGATATTCCGACAGGATCTCGTCCGTCAATCGATTCTTATCCACACACTCCCATTTCGAGATTTCGCGGTTTGGGGTTTCGGGACTCGTGAGTGCAAGAAAACTCGCACCTAGATACTCTGGGTGCTGAAACGCCGAAATGTTGAGGTCTACGAGGACCGTTCTCCCTCATACAAGGTTTTGAGACTTAACCTCTAACATCCTTCTTTGGGTCCTCAGGTAATTTACACCAGGTTTTGAAGACCAGACTGGAAGGTCTTCTTGAAGGTAAGGGAGTGGTCTCAAAAGGATGCCTTTGGGAGGAAATCTATCCAAGGCATCAGGTAGGACAAACACAGGAACAATCTCCTGAGAGCAGACTTGAAGTCTAACTTAGATCGGTAAGCATATAAATAGCAATTCGTAAAACATAAGCCATATGTGGTCTTTCCATTATAAGCATGCAACCACCATTTCTGGTCAAAACACCACACAGACAGTCTTATGCTCAAACCATTCATAAATTGCACAGACTATGAACATACATATTATCATATAAAATTCAAGATACAGGATATAAAACAATTATCAGAAATAACACCAGGTGTGATTGCAACTACTGAGAGGGGTGCTCGTTTCCACCCAACCGTAGGCTCAATGACTCCTAATGGATTTACCACTAGCCACCCCCGAGCTGAGACCACGATGCTGCGAGACTGCGTCTCTATTTGTTAGTGACTGAGAACGAAGGTTACTCTCCTTCTTCTCCGCTATCACTCACTCTGTATATTTTCCAGAGTTTTCCTTCCTCTTTCCCTCACATCTCCCTTGATCCCACATTCTTCTTGCCTTTTCTCCTTTCGGCGAGGTTGTGTGTGGCACGATCTTCCTCGTGGTGGTCAGGTCTGAGGACTCTATGGATGGGTGGTTCACCCCCATCCCTCATTACTCATGAGGAGCCCTTTACCTACCAACCTGGCGAGTCATTTAATTCGGGGCTAGCGAGCCGCTCTTGGTTCTCCGGGCCAGTGAAGTCCAAATACGGTATTGGTTTCAGTGGAAGTTAACGCCACCTTTCCAGGTGCCTTCCACTACCTTTCTTTAGCCATCGTGGTCTCTTTTTCAACACCTTCCCCTCTCAGCAGTCCTGCAATACATATATATATATATATATATATATATATATATATATATATATATATTTATATTATTATTTACATTCATCGACCTTTTCCACAAGGTCCAGTCACATCACACATTCACATTTTTGAGTTTGCCACAGCTCTTGGCCAATATAGTTATTTTTACAGACTGGGGGAAATAGGGTGTTATAGAGTTTAAATGGTCCCCCACCCACGCGCATGGACACTTGTCACTCTGACATTAAGCCTTGAAAACGGTGCCCTTTTTATGCGCCGGGACGTGGCCATATGGCCCCCTTGCGCCCAACACCTCCACGTTTTGGGGGCTAGGTTCCATAACCATTCTACATTTTGGCACATTTTGTGCAGGGATATGCATGTACTGGGTTTAGGCATGGGAAACACCCATAATCCAGGTTACTCACACAGGAGGTGCGAATTGGTGAACTAGAGACAACAAGCTTGAAGGAGAAAAATGGCAGGAGGCCTATCTTCTTCATTTTTTGGCCAAATGAGGTGCCGAAAAAGCCCAACTAGGGGTTTTTGGATGTTCTGAATCCATTGGCACTATTTTCAAAGGCATTTGGAGACTTCTATTGCAGGTTTTACACCATTGAAGTTTCAGGGAGCTCCAGGGAGCTTAGGTCCACCATTGAAGGAGGTCATGCTTAGATGAGCCCAAGTTTATTTTCTGTGACTAAATAGTCATTTTTGACTAATTGTTATGCTCTAAACACATTGGGATAGGTTTCAGAGGCTTTTGAGGACTTTTATAGGTGGTTTTTCCACAAGGAAGCTCAGGGAAGCTCAAGGCCACATGTAGAAGAGGTCATGCCCGGATGAGCCATGGTCCGTTTTCAGAGATCTAATAGTCATTTTTGGGTTTTTTATGTATTATGAACCCAATGGTACAGTCAATAAATACATTGGAGTTGAGAAGCAACTTGTAAAAGAATATTTGACAAACTAATCCCAGAGAGCCTAGTCCATTGATGGAGGCTCAAGGAGATGTAGCCCAGTTGGGGGTGAACTCCTTTATCATCTTGTTATTGTTGTGAGTTTGTTGGTTTTATTTGCTGCAATTTATATTTGTTGTTGTATTCTTTAAAAAACATACTTAACCTTTTAAAAACCTCACACATAAACACATAAAAGAAGCCTAAACTTGACACATAAAACCTCTTGCACAACTAAGACATTGAGAAAGGTCCTGAAGTTTATTTTAATGGAGTAGAGGGTGCTTGCATAGAAAAACAAGTTATCCCCCCTATATTCAGATCACCTCTTCCTTGCGGTCACTCACCCTCTAGGCCCAGGCTCAAACATCCCCTTCACTGCTATACAGTCCCTCGGGTGATCCATCTTGCCCTGCCAAGGTTTTCTCACACAACAAGAATTTCAGAGACTTTATCGAGTCTTACAGTCAAGGAATCCCTTAGAATTGCTCTACCAAGGCATCCCTCCCGCTTGTGTTACCTCAACACAATGTATTTCAGGCGATCATGACTTATCACAGGGTTCTCATGGCTCAACAGTAGCCATTTTTCATCATCTTCAACTTTGACGGCCTTCATCTGTCCTTTCTGGACAAATCTTTTTTTCTCACCTATATCACAGGTATACAAAATTCATGAGACATCATTATAAATTCTAACTTTCAGAATTTTATTACAAATCTATCACCTACATATTTTCCAATCTCTTCATTTATTTTCAGATCTGTCCCATACGAAACCAAATTCATAAGCATGGGACTTTCTTCCCCATAAAATTTTAGCTCAGTAGAAAATCGGTCTTCCTTATGGGATTACAACATTGCCATATCCAAGACTCTTTTTTCCTGCAAGCATTCCTCAGCTAGACAAATTGTTAGTTCTCATGCACGTACATTTTTATTCCACCTTTACAACGTCATCACAACAATTTCAGAATTGTGCATACTGACAATCAAATTCACTTTCTCAAAAGGAAATACCATTCCTTGCAGTTTGGCTCAATAGGCAATCGGTCTTTCTTATGGGCTTACAACACTGCCATGTCCAAGACCCTTTTCCTCCTGCAGTTCATTCTTCACACAACCAAACAAACTATTAGTCCCTCATGCCTCCACGCATATATGTATTCAAAACCATGTGTACTAACAATTCATCACATCTACATAAACATAAAAAAAAGGGATTTCAATCCTTGCCTATGCCTCATTTCAACATACCAAACCTTTTAAAATGTAATTCAACATTTCAAAGGATTTTAACAAATGTGCCAATATTCATGGCCACATTCATACCCAATGCACTCTTGCATTGATTTCAAGTTTGGCACACTTTATGACAGGTTCTTGGTCATCGTGTGTTGGAATTTAACCAACCTTTTCATCATATAGGATATTCTTTTTCATTCATTCTTACAACAAGACCACATTTCCTGCTATAGGCCGATCACGATCCCAAATCAGTACACATGAAACTTAAAACTTTCACATGAATGCACCCAAGCATTATGCCTTCATTAATAACTAGGGTGCCAACACTCATGGCCACCCAATTTTGGTTTTCTCTAACACCTATTCAATGTGAGTAGAAATGTTGGAAGGTCCTCCTTCCTCAATGGGAAATCCATTGTCTGTCCTTTATGAAAATATGCATTTCCTTGAAGTAATTCCATGCAACGTGCTATCTATGAGCACTTTTGTTTCCAATCGTTCCTTGATTGGTCCATGTATTCATGACATATCAGTTCATGAATTCTTCCGAGGGTTACAATCGGTCTTTACTACCAGAGGTTCACGCCTCCATCATTCAAGTTCTCCTTCCTGAATCATACCCTACTTGGGTATCCAAGGCATACAACAACCTTTCAACGTTTCATACATAACATTAAGACTGTAAAAAATTTCAGAAGGGATTCTTACCCAATCCCTTCATACCTTGTGCCACATAGGCATGAACATTTTTATATCGGTTATGGCTGTTAGCACCCCCTCTGATATTACCCCATCAACAGTGCTTTAGTGGGATTTTCACAGTCTTGTCAACAATATTTTGTCTACAGCCTTCCCATGGTCAACCTCTACTTGAGGTTGCACATCATTGGCAACTGTCTTCCTTGATAGCTCCAATTCCTTTCTATACATAGCATGCATCATCATAGTCACCATTACATTAGTTGTAATATTAAACAAAATGCATGTATCATAACATTCGAATTCATTAAACATCTTCAAAATGTCCTAGCATATCTTCATCCACCTCATCACATTATCCTCAAATGTTTCCACAAGTGAAACACAAACAAATTTCGATTGTATCTTCAACAATACAATCCTTATCACTATGGTTTCAAAACATTTACTTTTGTTAGTAAATCAGTTTTCCCATCCAAGAGAAAACATAATACTTAACAAGGAAGAGTTGAGGAATCTCCCCTTCTTCCAACTCTTCCTACACTACCTGGGACTTTTCAGCCCAATTGAGTTATCTCTAAGGCCTCATTGTATTTTCTTAATCATGGCTTCAACCAAGCCTAATCAATTAAACGTACTCTTTTATTCATTTAATCATACTCAGGGAGTTTACTTGCCTTTTACCAACTATACCGGTTTCCACAACTGCTCCTTTAATCCTAGGGCTCTGTTAGATAATTTAGGGTTCTTATGGTGAGGAAGTGTTCCTCCTTTTCTCCCCCTTTACTTATGCAATCTACTTTTTATTGTGATCTTTCTGCTCTTTTCCTGAGTAGAGTCTTCACATAGTTCCTCCACAGGGAACTCCTTCAAAATGCAACTTATTTATTGCATATCCATCACTATTTGTGCTAGACTCAACCTTGAGTTAGCTTTTATCTGTTTACCAAACATTCCTTAAGGAATATAAACATGCATCTTTGTCATGTACCTAATTACGTATTCTGGTTTTGTTAACTTACATCCATGATGTATTTAACCATATTCATAATCTTAAGCCTGCATGTAGCTATCATAGGTATATTTCACAACCCACATACATCTTTACTTTTAAGATCAATCAACTTGGGATTGTTCACAATCCTTCTCATGTGATTCCCAAAGGCATCATTTGCCTCTTATTATGAAAACATAACATATTTGCTCATTTACCCTTTTATATAATCATATTAGTATTCCTTGAGAAAAGGGAATACACTCCCCTCAAGCTATTACTTGGAACAAAAATTTTGTGACTCTTTAGAATGGGGTTAGCCATGCATCCATAGTATTTGTTTGATCTGGACAAGAGTGATTCTTTCTTTATATTTCCCTCATTTAGGCAATCACCTTGTGCCTTTAGTATACCTATATTCTTACATTATACATGTGCATCACTTGTACATGTAATATCATTCAAACCTAACTGGTATTAAATCATGATTTATATCAAGAAGCTTCACAATGCATTAAATCCATGCACTCAAGCATAACACACACAAACCTAACTAAACATTTATCATGCAAGCTCATTGCTTGCACCTCTTCCATTCCATTCACACACATGGACATATTTGACTTCTATATCATTTTTCCAAGGATCTTCCAAGCATCCTTATGATCATGTATACACATTCATGTATATGTAGGTGCATCTATTGCACCTTTTTTTACCTAATGCATTCACTTGATAGTTTAATTTCATCATTAGTGTCCTTTAGTTTGAAACTTCAGTCACTTACAGGACTAATCTCATAGTCACACCTCATGTTGGTGTTTCCTTCTCACATGGCTATAACCAACCAGGGTCACTTTCCTCTTTATGCGACGTCTTAGCAAGAAAACCTCCTTGCCTCAGCGTCCACAGGGTCTTACCCATCTCACTTTTCTCTGGTCATGAGGAGTTATATACTGCGATTTTAATATAAAGCAGTAACTATAACTGCCAAGGATTCTATCCGATCCTATCAGATTTCCTTTATGCCCACAAAGGTATTAACCATCATACAATCCACCATCATTAGTGCCTGGAGTTCCAACGGCCCATGCTTAGAAGCAGTGTTATGAACACCAGGTCATACATCCTTCGGGCTTCAACTGTCCTTGACAGAACCCTGCCACCTTCAACTATACACATTCAAGTCTTATTATAAACGTTAATTAGCATATCCCTACTCTTATAAGAGTAGTTATCAATTTGAAAAAGGGTTAAAGAAATTATTTTGCTGAAATTCAACAAGAATTCCCAAAATCACAGGTTCAATTTGCAGTCCTTCTCCTCAAGGAGTAAATGCAGATAAAAATATCTCCTTACATGACTCGTACATGAGACCAAGCAGGCCAAGTGTTGTAACCATGCTCTGATACCATTTTGTAACACACCCACGATGGGGCATAAAATTTTTCGATTTTCTTAAAGGACATAAACTCCATTCATGGTTCCTAATTTGGAAGGCCAGGGAACGAGTCCGACCTCCTGGTCAAGGATCTTCGATTCCGAAGCCAAACAATTCTTTGGGACCTTGATGGTCTCATTCTATAGTTAAACACAAAACCTTTCGGCTTCTTGATGCAGGTTTAAGGGCACCCACGACCTTCCCTTTTTCCCTGTTGTGAAAACCCAGAGTGTTGGGTGTTAGCTCCTTCCACCCATGTGACCATTCCCATGACCACAGGCTGAACCTAAACAGTGCATCACATTTCACGACTTCAAGATTTCTGCATGTGAGTCTCTCCTGACTCCTTTCTTCCCAAACTCATGATTCCTGATGTTCCGATCAATGATATTTTCTCTCGGAGCTAGCTCTTCTTGCTAGGTCCCTCTAACTATGACGATGGAAAAACCACGTGCCAATTCAAAAGGTGTTTCGATATTTTGCGTATCGGGAATACCCGATACGTCTCACCTTTGTTCTCCTGGTCTCTAAAACCCCGACGCTATATCAATGGTCCACACACTCCCATGATCCAAAGGTATGATTCATTCCTTCTTGTATCATGACTTTGTGTTTCGTGAAGTCGAAAGACTGCTCACCTCTGATCTTCCGATACTTGATTTCCCGAAATCTGCTCCACGACAGATCAATGGTCTATACTCCTCCTCTCGATCAAAGGTTGAGAACATCCTTTCGCGAATCAAAATTTCGCGACTTGCGACCTCCCAGTCACAAATTTCTTCACATCCCCCACTTCCGAGATGTCGACATTTCGGGTCTCCCAAATCTGACGGTTCGGGCTCCTCTAGATATAACGGTCTAGAACTCGTTGTGAATTCACATATCGAGACTTTGCGAGTGAGCCAACCCTGACTCCTCGACTCCCGAATGATGAAAGGAGCTTAACATATGCTATCTCCTCCCTTGGCCTCCGTCCATGTGACCATTCATTGTGACCCAGGGCCCAACTCTCAAGAGCGTCAAAATTTTGCGTATTGCGAGTTCTCGCTGCTTCCGCCTTTGAACTTTCCCTCCTGCGAGTCAGCGAAATGTTGGTCTCTCACCATGTGTCCCTCCAAATGGATGGCTCTGATGATATCGAGATAGACAACAGATGTGATCTTTTCGTGAGTTCACATTTCGTGAATTCTCATGAATGGCTCTTTGACTTCTTCAAGTTGTGAGTCAGCGAAATGATGAGCACTCACCATGCATCCCTTCCGATGGATGGTCCCAATGATTTTATAACTTGTCTCGTGCACCTTCCTATGGATCCAATGAATGTTGGTCCACACGCTTCAGATCTGACGGCTCAGATCTGTTTTCCTCTTGCGCTCACTTCTCGCTGTTTGGACATGGATTTCGACGGTCCAGATCTTCTCCTCTGCAGCTAATCTACGACCACTGTGTTCTCCCTCCTGAGCTTTTGTCAATGGAGTTTGACCTCGACCCTTTGATTCTTCTTCTGTGAGCTCGATGTTTTGAGTCTCACTCACATTCTAAAGATGCTATCCCTCCTAAGATTCTGAAACTTACTCAGTTCTAAGGGAACTCGACCCTCTGCTTCCTTTGAAGACTTTTGGTGGCCCTCCTGGCACACTTTGTGCTTATCTCTTTCGAGCTTGGTTCTTAGGGAATTTTGAGTTTCCATATACTCTTGCACTAATATTCTTGCATCAGATCGACGGTCTATGACCTTCCTTGATCCAATGATCCAGATCACATCGCAACTTCGGGTTTCAGAAGTTTTAGTCGTGCCAACGTGTGTTAGAAAAACAGGACCGCGAAGCAATAAAATAAAACAAATGCAGAAACAAAACACAGAAGACACACAATACAAGAGAGACATAGATTTACATGGTTCACCCAGTGTGGGCTACGTCCACCAGAGAAATTGCCAGGTCCTTCCTTTATTATTATCCA
>ML819588.1:61350-79030 GCA_009831015.1 Picea engelmannii
TGTAACTTCCTCTTCTTTCTCTCATAGTCTCCTCTCTCAGAATACAATATTCACCATCAACCATAGCCGCGATACATTTCCCTCATAAAAGAGGGTTGCCTTCTAGGGAAAAAACCCTAACATAATCTCTACCGTTAGATCTGCGACCTTATAATGAACGGTCCAGATTTACAATGAAATTACAATATAATTTTACAAGGCAATTTTTTCTTCGGGGGCTTCGCCCCCAAACCCCCATCGGGGGACGCTGCCCCCGAACCCCCACTAGGGGCCATCTTGCCCCCAGACCCCCCAGTCGGGGGGATAGTCCCCCCGGACCTCGCAGAGGGGGTACCCCCCCTCTGCACTCCCTCGCATGGAAGAGTGTACATACTTGTGGGGTGTAAATACTTCATGGGGTATAAACACAGCTAAAAGCAAAGACCTCTGAATCAGGAAGATAATCAGGCTCCACAACCAACAACATGCTAATCACCCGATGTGCGATCTTGTGAAGACTGAAGGAGTCAAGGTGTTAACGTCGGTGCCCCTTCTTCAAATCTAACGGTTGCAACAGACCCTGCGTCCTCCCTAACGGATCTCATCCGTTCATCTTCTAAACAAAAAGATATTCCCTTTCAATACTTGAACCTCACTATCCTTCCTGAGCTTCGTCAGTTATGAAGGATTTAAGAGCATTGCACTCTTTCTCCTGGACTCAACATATAGAAGGGTTTTTTGCACACCTCTTGCGCTCCTCCCTAAGGTCTATAACTTAAATGGTTCTCAGACTCTGCTTGCCTCGCAGAGAGCCTATGCACATCTGCACTACCTCTACCAAGATTAATAGACTCCGTCCTCCCAGAGACTTAGAATGACTAGGGGGTCAACATGCGTACATGAAACTGTACCTAAGGTCGATGAACTCACACTTCACAACTCTAGCTTAAGACACTATAGAACTCAAGCATTTATGAGAACAAGTTGTGTCTGAACAATATAATTTCTTACTTGCCTGATTATATAACCAAGCAGAAATAGAAGGGATACAATATATCCATTAAGCAATCATGCACGTTCCTGAAAACATTCACCGTATAACCAATTCATACATCGTTACAACTCAATTACATAGGGTAGGAGAATACTTATCTTTTACAGGTTGTCGTCGACTAAATTACTGTGGGTGTTCTTCCTTCCACCCTACCATAGGATCAGAGGCATTCACTCTTAGCACTATGGCCACCCCCATGCCAAGCCATGATATCACTAGGGAACTCTCACAGTTCTCAATGATTACTTCTTTTTTCAACTTCTGCTCAGATTCCTTTCTCTGCAACTCTCAAATATATATCTCTATTATGGCCTCAACGAGATTTATCAGATTCTGTCCCCGCATCAAGCTCATGACCTTCTCTTCCTTATGCCCCAAAGATTTCTGTGCATCTCCCTTATGAGCTCGTGCTCTCGCCTGTTGTCTCCTCTCTGTTGTCCCCCCATGTATATATCTTTCCTTCCTTCTTTTGGAAGGTTCCCGACCCATCACGTTCCTTCTATCAGAAGGAAGCTCAGGTCTACAGATCTTTGTGGTACTTCGGGCTGACATTCTGCAGCTAGACCATGCTCCCATTCATGGGGGTGGTTGATAATTCAACCACTGGTCCTTTCTTCATTAACTGATTTTCTCTCCTTGGGATCCGAAGGAGGTTGTCATCCTCATCAAGGGAAATTTGGGGTTATTTGGTATAACGGACCCTCTCGTATAGTTTTCACATTCTTCCTCTAGTGATATCATGTTCAATACTTTCAAGGCTTCACCCCCACTGCCAGTTATTGGAAATTCAAACAATAATACATTTATATTGTCCACATGCCTCAGCATAGAAATCCTATTTTATGATTAATTACATGTTGGGGGAAACATGGTGTTACAATTCTGTTAATCCATTTCCTTGAGGGTAATAGTTTAAGGAGTGTGATAAAACAATCCCATACTTAAATCAAAACTCATTGAGCGTAATTGAGCTAAAATCTTTGGCATTATCGGTGGTTATCTTAGTGGGAACACCGAATATAGTAATAATCTTTTCCTTGAGGAACTTCATCACAACCTCTTATGTTGCTTTCTTTGTTGGGACAACTTCCACCCATCTGGTGAGGCAATCTGTGGTAGTCAAAATCCATCGATACCCATTACTAGATTTTTCCTTGAACCCACCAATGAAATCCTATCCCCATTGTTGAAAATGTGCTTCTACAATGAATGACTTAAGGGGAAGAGAAGGAAGGCATTGCTTATCGGTAAAATATTGGCATGGTTGACAAGACCTGACATATCGATGGGTATCAGAGAAAATAGTATGCCAATAGTATCCTTCCCTTAAAATATTATGGGTAGTGGTACATGTTGCAAAATTTCCACCACAATTCCCTGAATGAAGGTCGACCATTAACTTGTCAGCTTCTTATTTACTCACACATATGAGGATTACCCCATCAAGGTTCCTCCACCTGAGACCATTTTCCGTTAAGAAATACTTCATGGCTTTAAGTCTCAGGGCTCTCATTTTATGTTCTACTAAATGATCAGGGCAAGTGAGGTTATTCAGGTAATAAATGACATCTGAGTACCACTCATTTTTCTCGATCTCACTTGCGATAAAGTTGATTTGCTCGTTTTCTCCTACCTTAATGGCCTCTTGATTGCTTTCTGTCATCAATTTGGCCATTTATTTCCCCATCAATTTGGCCATTTATTTCCCTTTAATTATCTTGTTTGGTTTGATATCCAAATCGTATTCTTGTATTTGTGAAACCCACTTTCCCTTGATCCAAGAAAATCTTGTTGTGATAAAATATCCTTTACAGCGGGGTAGGGGATGAAGGCTTTGATCTTGTTGTACCCTACATAAGTTCGAAAATATTTGAGAGACTTGACCAGAGTGTAAGCTTGTTTTTCTATAATGGTGTAATTCAATTCCAAGTCTCTTAGATTTTTTCTCATGAAAGTGATCAGTTTCTCATCCCCTTGATCATTCTTCTATAATAGAACTATTGCAATAGTGTCCTTTGAGGTGAAAGAAAATACGATGAAGTCCTTGGTGAAATTTGTACTGACCAAGACTGGTGCAATAGTTATTGCTTCCTTGATACGCTGGAAGGATAACTTACCCTCATCTTCCCATTTAAAACATGCATCCTTCTTCAACAATTTGTTAAGGGTATTAACAATCTCGACAAAGTTTGGAATGAATCTCCTCACAAAGTTAATCTGCCCAAAGAAAGATTGTAGGGATTTCTTGTCTTTAGGGAGATGGATTTTCTTTATGGCTTCAACCCTGGAAGGGTCTATTGTGATTTCATATTTAGAAATGATATGACCCAACAAATTACCCTTGTCAATACCAAAAAATGATTTCTTAGGGTTGAGAGAAATGCCATACTCCCTGCATCTATGGAAAATAGTTCTTAAGTGTTGGATATGTTGTTCCCTCTTTTTGGAGATGGCGGTTAGATCATCCTGATAAATCTCTATAAGTTTTCTGATCATATCCCTAAAGGCATATTCCATGGCTAGTTGAAAGGTGGCATCTGTGTTTGTTAATCCAAATGGCATTCTTAAATACTTATAAGTTCCCCAAGGGGTGGTGAAAGAAATTTTTAGTTGGTGATCCTTCTTTACCAACACTTGATTATATCCTAAGAAACCATCAAGCAAGGACATCATTTATGCTCCAGTGACCCTTTGCAAAATATACTCCATGTTTGGTAGAGGATAATTGTCCTTGAGAAAATCCTGGTTTAAATTTATGAATTCTACACATGCCCTGATTTCACTAGTCTTTTTCCTTACAATGAATGGGTTAGACACCCATGATGAATACTTGATAGGCTCAATTATTACTACTTCAACCATGTTTTGTAACTCCTTTTGCACTTGTGGGGAAACCTTTAGGTTCATCTGCCTGAGTTTTTGTCTGAAGGGTTTTGTTCCATCTATAAGAGGGATGTCGTGTTGTATGACATCTTCTCGGTAAGATTTCATATCTTTGTAAGACGAAGCAGAGAAAAAATTGAATTATCTTACAAGGGAAATCAACTTCTCCCTTTCACATTGTTGTTCCTTTTCCAAACTTGATCATCTTTGGGGATTCCTCGGTCCCAATGTTGAATTCAATGATCTCGTCATCCATTTTTCTTGAGGGATTCCCCTTATACATGTCATTCCGATCAAAAAGGTATTCTAAGGGGATGATTCCCTTGGGTAGGGGTTTGTTAGCTATATCAATTATCTCAATATTCTTCTCTTCCGCTAATATATTTATTTGGGCCTCAGAGAATTCCCCTTCATTTTGGAGAAAACACAGGATTTGGATTTCATTATCAAAAAATAGCCAATGGTCTAGGTTGTGAGGTAGCGAGGGCTTGTAGTTTACTTCCACCTTATAGAGACCCATTTCCTTGAAAAGTTGCAAGGTGGAAGCGGAAACGACAAGGTTGTCTGCTAAGTAATTCTCTTCCCTAGGGATGGCTTCAATAGAAAAGTTGTCAAATTTCTTCATGGTGTCCCACAAAATGTCCCTGTACTGCTTCAACCTTGGGTTTTTAGCAACATATTTCTTGTTAACTTGTGAAACGATTAAGTTAGAGTCCCCTCTTGTTAATCCCTAAATAGTGGAACATTACCCCTTAATTAGGGAATATTACATTAGTAATGTTATTTTATTTATGTCGTCTTGGGTCCATTAGTTGTAATTGTACCTCCTAGTCTCCTATATATACCAAGGAGACATTTTCATTTAGAATCATCTTGTATTTGGACATTTATGTGGTGTATAAGGAGGTTTCCCCCTCAAAGAGGCTTATTATATGGAAGTATCTCTTTTTCAAGCCGTTGAGTACTTATTCTGAGGTTTTTCTATGCTATATTGATATTTGGTTCTTAACATATGGTATCAGAGCTCAAGGTCTTGGGGTTTCACTGCTACATCTGAGACACCTTGGCCTTTTTGCTATAATTTTTTTTCTACGACATTTCAGAAGGAACCCAATGGAGGATATTTAGTAGACGAATCAAGGTACGTTGGGTTCAAATTTAAGCTCCCGAGGCATTATACTTTAGGAGATACAACCTATGTAAGATAGGGTTCTGGAATCATCTCGAATTGAGCCATCGCATAATTTTCGCTATAAAAATTATTTTTTAATGTTTCAGACCCTGAAATATGGAGAATATTCATAGAAATTATTAAGGTATGTGTGATAAAAATTTCATCTTCCGGGTCATCTTACATTTGTAGATACACCCTGTGGAAGATAGGGTATCTGACTAGTCCTATTGACTAGTCTCATGCAGGTGTTCTGGGTAAAATAATCATAAATTCTTCCTAGAGTATCCAAATTGAGTGAGACCAATTGCATTGGATAATGGACAGTATGTAGTATTTCTGGTACAATTTTCATAATTGTATATCAAATATTTTGTGCAGGACATGCTATATAAGTGAGATATCCTGGAAATGACAAAAATCAGCAAGTTGTGGGGAAGTTACCATAAATTCCACTTGCCACATCCAATTTTGATTAGACCCATGGCATTGCAGAGAAGAAGTATTAGATAACTACAAAAAATAAATTTTCACACCCATAAGGGCTGAAATTTTGGAGATACAACAGAAGAAAGATTGTCTAGCATAACCACCTCAAAGTCAAGGTTTAAAAGTGATACTTGGCCAACATGCCACCAAAAAAGGGAAATTCGATACCAGATAAGCCTTCAGACAGTCCTACTTGGACTCTTGATGAAGGTGAAGAGATGCGTAGGGACATAAATGATTTACAAAAGAAGACAATGACAAAAGATGAACTACACGGGATGATGGATGGTTTAAAAAGGGAGATCATGGAAGGATTGAAAATTTTCATAATAGAGAGGACACCTGAAAGTGAAAATGTATCCCATGAAATTCATGTGGAGGACACAAGGAAGATGAATCAAGAATGGAGAAACTCCAAATTTGGGTTGAATACCAACCATGTTCCTAAGATCGATATGAGGAAGTTTGATGGAAAGGACCCAATCACATGGATACTTCAGATGGAGCAATTCTTTGATCTACATGATGTGCCAAATACACAAAAGGTACAAATTGCTTCTTTATATTTATAAGCAAATCACTCGTCACTTGGAAAATTTTCAAGGAAGAAATGATAGCACACTATGAGGATACAAGGAGCAATACCTTCTTTAGCCAATTGATAAATCTCAAGCAAAAGGCTTCAGTTACATAGCACATTGAGAACTTCCAAAGATTGAATATAAAGGTAACAAATATTCCAGATGAGCACTTGATTGATGTATTCATAGGAAATTTAAGGGATAACATTCAACATGAGGTTCACCTTTGGGAACCCAAATCATTGGAGAATTCATTTAGGGTGGCAAGAAATGTTGAAAGTATAAATATGGCTATGGATACTAGAAGGACCACTCCTAACATCTATCGAGAGAAAAATGATCCTTCTTCTAAAAAACCTCAACCTACAAGGTTGACGCCTCAACAATTGGAGGAAATAAAATCAAAAGGTTTATGCTTTAATTGTGACAAGAAGTATAGTAAAGGACATAAGTGTGGTGAGAAGAAATTATTCTACATAGATTGTGAAGAGGAAGAAGAAGAAGAAGAAGAACATGAACCATCTCAAGATGAAAACGTAGAAGCGATTTCTTCTGAAGATTTGACTCCCACGATATCATGTAATGCATTCGCTGGAATTAGCACTCCTCAAACCCTCAAGATCGAAGGATATATCAAAAATAAAAAGGTAATAGTCCTAATTGATTCTTTTAGTACTCATAATTTCATTCACTATAAATTATCC
The DNA here is from genome assembly GCA_009831015.1 of Picea engelmannii. Taxonomy (NCBI): domain Eukaryota; kingdom Viridiplantae; phylum Streptophyta; class Pinopsida; order Pinales; family Pinaceae; genus Picea; species Picea engelmannii. The sequence goes on from ML819588.1 coordinate 68,212, forward strand.
AAAGCTCTCAATTTCTTTATATATGCAGAGCCAGAGTTTCAAGTAATGATTGCAGATGGAGGAACTATAAATTGCTCAGGAAAATGCAATAAGAACAATCTTACTATGGGGGAATATGTAATGAATAGTCCAATGATTTCTATAACCATGGGTTGTTCTTATGTCGTACTAGGAATCCAATGGTTACAATCATTAGGAACACTGACTTTTAATTTTCAAGAAATTTTCATGAAATTTTCATTTGAAGGAAAATAAATTGAGTTAAGAGGTATCATAGGGAAACCCAGTAAGGTGATAATTTCTAATGGCATGAGAAAATTATTGAAAAAGGGGCATCAAGGTGTAATTGCACAACTATGCTCACTAGATGTTCAAAAATCTAAGCCATCTATTCCCCTAGATCTCCAAGGGATCATTGATAAGCATTCCAAAGTATTTGAAGATATTCCCAAAGGTCTTCCACCCACTCGAAACATCAGGCCATACAGATACTCTTATGCCCATAAGAGTGAAATTGAGCGTATGGTTGACAAAATGTTAGAGGTTGACATTATTATACTTATCCAAAGTTCTTACTTTGCACCAGTGGTCATGGTACTCAAGAAAGATGGCTCATGGCGTATGTGTCCACATTATAGAGAGCTCAACAAGATTAATATTAAAGATAAGTTTCCCATTCCCTTCATTGATGAATTGTTAGATGAACTACATGGATAAATCTATCTCACAAAGTTGGATCTCTGTTCAGGGTATCATCAACTTAGAATGAAGAAAGAATATATCCCAAAAACAACATTCCGAACTCATGAAGGGCATTATGAATTTTTGGTCATGCCTTTTGGCCTTAGAAATGCACCTTCCACATTCCAAGGGTTGATGAATTCCATTTTCAAGCCTTTCCTTCGAAAATTTGTGTTAGTATATTTTGATGATATACTAATCTATAGCAAGTCTTGTGAGGATCGCTCAACAAAGCATCTCGAGGTTTTATTCTTAGGCTTTTATTGTTAGCTCCTTTTACCTCCCAGGCCCTTTAGCCCATTCTTCCCACAAGGTAAGGTACAACCCCTAAATGATTGGCCATCCCCATGCCCAGACCCGTGTAATGGGATGGGTGAGTGAGAAATAAGGTGAAAAATGGTATGTATGATGGGAATGGACGATGGATTTTAAGAAATCCCCCCAGTGGCAACTCAAAACCTATGGACATAAGCTTGCTAGGGAATCCTGTCATTCCCCCCAGACATGGTCAAGTGGACACGCATAAGATCCAAGCACCTGTTAGAAACAAAGGAATCAAATGCACATATTCAAAGGTTTTGAGGATCATAGTGACACATACCATGATACCCATACTCATTACCTCATGGAGCAAGAACCATCTCTGATGTAGGACCAAGCTGAAGGTGATGGATGTTGCTGCTGCTGCTGACAAAGTGGAGGCGCTGAAAGGGAGAAAATATGGGCCCTCCAAGGCCATGCTTAAGTCGATCTGGCTCTTGGTACTCCATGTCTAGGACCTATGGGCCTCAATACATAATCTCCTAGCTATCCCTGAAAGTAGGGGATAACATCTAGCTCCAACTCGGGGACATGTGCTCATCGTAGAGCACATGAGAACCTCAACATCTCTAGAATAACCTGTAAATTGCTTGATCTCAATAGAAAACATTAGTAACCATTTGGGGTGGTCATACCACCCCATCATATATGTATATATATATAAGACTGAAATAAAAGCAATCATATGTATGAATATGAAAGCACACTACTCTAACATGCAATGTAGATGGTATAGTACAATGAATGCAAAAATGCCTACCTACTTACCTGCGCTCACCTATCATGTTGCTGGTGGATAGTAACGCTTGATGTGTAAAGCATTTACTGGAAGCCTCAGGGCCTCTCCCTTCATGGTGCCCAGGTTGAAAGAATCCGTACTTGCATGACTTATGATCTTATAAGGACTTGTCCACAAACCATCCAATTTTTTGTGCATACCAGGTTTCTTGTTGGCACAGGGGAAGACCTAGGGTTCAACGCTACAATAAAGCACCAACAAAACCCTAACTACCGACCCTTTTGGCAACTCCTGTGAAGCAGATGAAGTCTCACTCGAGGTAGAGATAGGGATGGTTGCATGACTCAAGTTTTTGCAACCTTAGCTGGGACACAGATATGTGATTATAATACTTAATACAACTCTTTTCACCATCAGTTCCTTAATATGTAATCACTATTCACTTCATTGATACAACAGAGCTTCGCGGTATTCACACCAATCTACAGTATTCAAGCACTTAGCATATACAAATGGATCAGAATGAGCATATCAAGCACTAAGCATGACTATCTAGATCAGATCTAACATTCTCACATATGATAAGCACAAAGCATAAATAGATCTATCTAAACATATTGGAGCACTTAGCATATAACATATGAACACATCAAGACAAAGCCCAAAGCACACAACACACTGTTTACGTGGTTCACCCTCTCTCCAGGGCTACATCCACCAACTCTTCTTCTTATATTCTTCGGTCAATCGATTACAAGCACAGAGCCATCAAAACCCTTACTCCGCATAGGACAAAAGATCGGTGTAGCTTGCTAGACCCTTTTTCCTTGCGCTATAGCACAAAGCCTTATACAGTCTCTCACAGGGGCTTGCACTCAGCTCTGCAAATCTTACACAAAATGCACAAAGCCTTGATCACATAGATTCAACTCTTGGCACTTAGCCTACATCACATAGATATATCATCCACTACTTCTCTATATGGCCTAGAAATATATATATACATACAAAATAGGCCTAAACATGGGTAAACCCATGGGATGACATCCCCCCAAAAACCCAAAAAGGGGCCCAAAAGGGGGTAGAGATCCCATGATCTCTGCTTCATCTTGCGCTCCACCTTCAACAGGCTGTTGAAGTCTCAGAATAGGTCAACATGACCAAGAAACTCCCAAAACTTGGTCAAGGGCCAACATTTCTCCTTTCTCTTATCCCACAATAGTATGAGATCTCCCTCAGTGAAGTTTCTTTCCTTTGCTTTGTGATCAAAATTGTTTTTTATCTTCTCTTGGTTTCTTCCCATATGACTAAGGGCGTTTCTTCTAGATTCATCCAACTCTATCAATTGGTTAATTCTCCCTTGGATTGCTTCCTCATATGTAGCATACTGTTGAGAAAAACCGAGGATGGGGATTTGGAGGTTTACAGGAAGTTTTGCTTCTAGTCCATATACCAGCTCAAAAGGAGTCTTTCCTGTCGAGGTCTTTGTTGTTATTCAATCCACCCACAAGGCGTATTTGATTTTTCTATCCCAATATTTCTTATTCCCCCCCATGCCCTTTTTGATAATATTCATAAGGTTCTTATTGCTAGACTCTGCTAATCTGTTCCCTTGCGGATAGTAGTTGGAGGAGTGGGATAGGACAATGCCATACTTGAAACAAAATTCTACTAGTGCATGTGAGATAAAAGCCTTGGCATTGTCTGTGGTAATTTTGGAAGGGACACCGAATCTAGTTATGATCCGTTCTTCCAAAAAATTCATGACTACCTCCTTAGTGGCTTTCTTTGTGGGGATGTACTCTACCCATCTAGTTAAATAATCCGTGGCTGTTAGGATCCACTGGTATCCATTGCTTGAATTATCTTTAAACTCCCCAATGAAATTAAAACCCCATTGCTGAAAAGACGCTTCCACTACTACGAGTTTTAAAGGTTGTGCTTGGAGTTTTGGTTTACTAGAGAAATACTGGCATATCAAACATATAGGTGAGTATCAGAAAAGAGTGTTGGCCAATAATATCCAGCCCTTAGGATCTTGTGGGTAGTAGTATGATCTGCGGAATGTCCACCACAAAATCCAGAGTGTAATTCCTTCAATAATTTCTCTGCTTCTTTCTGGTTAACACATCTAAGGAGTACCCCATCATGATTCTTCCAACCAAGGCCATATTTGGTCAAATAGTATTTCATAGTCTTAATCCTCAAAGCCCTTCTTTTGTAATCTACCATGTGATCGAGGCATGATAAATTATTAAGGTAATAGATGATGTAAGAGTACCACTCATCATGCTCTAATTCACTGACCACTATGTTTATCTGTTCACTTTATCCCATCTATATGGCCTCTTGGTTGCTCTCGGTTAGCATCTGGGCCAGACCTTGACCCTTTATTATCTTGGTTGGTTTTATCTCTAAGTCATATTCTTGTATTTTGTAGACCCACTTCCCCCTAGTACCCATACAATATTGCTGTGATAAAACATCCTTTACTACCGGGTAGGGGACATAAGCCTTGATTTTATTGTAGCCAATGTTGTTTCTAAAGTTCTTGAGGGACTTCACCAGGGCATATGCTTGTTTCTCAATAATGGAATAATTCAATTATGAGTCTCTAAGGAATTTACTCATGAAAAGCTATGGGGTGTTCATAATTATCAACGCCCTTTTGTAGCAAAAGACTTGCAATGGTATCTGGGGAGGCAAATGAGAAAATTATGAAATCTTGTGAATAATCAGGGATGATCAAGACTGGGGCTTGGGAGATAACATCCTTTATATCTTCGAAATATTTGATGGCTTTATCATCCCACCTGAAGGCAATGTCCTTTTTTAGCAAAACACTCATGGGTTTTATCCTTTCGGCAAAGTTCGGGACAAATCTTCAAATGAAGTTGATCTTTTTGAAAAAGGATTGTAAGGACTTTTTGTTGGATAGGGGATGGACATATTTTATCGATTGGACCCTTTTAGGGTCTATGGAGATTCCCCCATTTGAAGACACGTGACCCAAAATTTTTCCTTCATCGATTCCAAAAACAAAATTTTTAGGATTTAAAGAGATACCATACTTCCTACATCGCTCAAAAACAATCTTGAGGTGTGAAAGGTGGTCTTTCCTATCCTTTGATACAACTGTGAGATCATCCTGGTAAATATCTATGATTTTCTGTATAAGATCCCTAAATGCAAAGTCCATTGCTCTCTGAAAAGTAGCACCGACGTTCATAAGACCAAACAACATTCTTAAGTACATAAAGGTTCCCCATGGAGTAGTAAATACTGTTTTAAGCCGGTCTTCTCTCTTGAGCAAGACTTGGTTGTATCCGGAAAATTCATCCAACATGGACATCATCCCATCCCCTATAACTCTTTGTAGTAAATGTTCCATGTTTGGGAGGGGGTAGTTGTCTTTCAAGGATAATTGGTTGAGGTTGCGGAAATCAACACGCAAGCGTATTTCATCGGTTTTCTTCTGGACAACTACCAAATTCGACATCCAAGAGGAGTATCTGATGGGAGATATGATACTGGCGTCAACCATATTTTAGAGTTCCTTCTATATTTGGATCGCTAATTTTGGGTTGATATGCCTTATCTTTTGTCGGAAAGGTTTGACTCCTTCTACCAGGGGTATAGTATGTTGGATGACATCTCCCCTGTAGGATTTTAACTCATCATAGTTCCAAGAGAAAGTATCTTTTAATTCTCTTATGAGGTTTAGGATTTTATCCCTTTCCTTCTTAGTGGTTCCTTTTCTTATCTTGACCATCCTTGGATCCATTTTTCGTACCAATGTTAAATTCTAGGGTTTCGTCTGCTTGTTTACTAGGTTTCTTTCTTTTGAAGACGTCTTGCCTGTCGAAAAGATTTTACAAAGGAATGAAACCTCTAGGCAAGGTGTTATTTTGGAGGTTTATAACCTCCAAGTTCATGGATTCAGCCAGGAAATTTATCTGGGAGTTGGTGAATTCTTTGCTATTCTCCATAAACCTAATGATTTGGTCATCATCTTCAAAAACTTTCCAATGCTCCAAATTATCCGAGATAGAAAGTCTAAATAGGACTTCCATTTTGCACAGGTCTCGAAGCGGACCATCACAAGGCTGTAAGGTGGAGGCTGAAATAGTTAAAGTGTCTGCCACATGGTTTTCATCTCGAGGAATGGCTTCGATTGAAACTATCGTAAAGGATTTTGAGATGGACTGTGCATGGTCTCGATACCTCTTTAGTTTCTCATTTTTGGTAGAAAATTTATATATCACTTGTGATACTATAAGGTCTGAGACTCCTTTTACTCTCAAGTGCATAACAACTTTGTCAATTTCAAATTTGAGACCTAGGATCAATGCTTCATATTCAACGATATTGTTTGTGCAGTGGTATTCTAGTTTGTAAGAGTAGTAGGAGGTCTCATGGGAAGGAGCTGTCAAGACAATCCCAACACCTGATCCAGAACTTGAGTGAGATCCATCAAATTCTAGAGTCCAAATTCCTTCAGGTGTTTCGATAGTGTCACCCCCAAAACTTCCTCCTTGGACAAACCAATTGTCGATATTATTGTTAATGCATAGGAGTTGATTACTAGGTTCATCAAGGGTTTAAACTAGGGATCCTATAAGGGGTTCTCTGTGGAGGGTGAAAAATCCTCCCTCTGGGTGAGAAATGACCACTTTGGATTCTTGGTCTTGAAAACTTCCAGTTAGGTGCTTTATGAGGTCCTTGTGGAAAATGATACCCCAATTGCTCGAGGCATCTACCACTACCACATCTATATTAAAAGGGGCACTAGGGCAAGAGTTGAAGGAAACATCTAGATCCTTGATAATTCCCTTTGCAAAACCCTCCTGGGTATTTGGTTGTGAGATGCTCAAACCCAATTGATGCATGCCTTCCTCAGTCATAATGTTGGTTGTAGCGTTCGGGTGAAAAATAAAATTGTGGAGGAGGGAGTCATTGACTTGGAGAGTGACGTAAAAAGGTGTGACCTCACCATAATTTGATTCAACATTTCCTACCTAGTGGATAAAAAGAATAACTTCTTCAAGAAGGTTATATTCATAAGTTTGTGGCAAGGAAGTTTCAATTTCTCCATTCTTGTGTGAAAAAACATCTTGAAAGGATTCTACTTCCGTGGGAGGTTCCTCAAGGGGAACATCTTGTGCGTTGTTATGAGAAGTGGTCCATTTCCTTTTGGGAATCATGGGTTTCACTTCAAGGATTCTTAGAAAGTTAGCTTCAACTTCTGTGATATTTTCATCCCTAGATCCCCAAGGGTTGTTATTGTGCAAGAGGTTAACTTGACGGATGTAGTCCTCAAACTCAAGGTTCTTCTCAATTTGGTAAGCGATATCTTGTGCTTCTTCTAGGGTTGAGGGTGATCGATCCTTGAGGGTAAACTGCAATATTCCTCCCAATGAGTTCAAGTAGTGATGGAGGATGGCTTCTTTTGAGTTTAGATCAGTTCAGACCTTTTTAAGGAGAATATTTAACTTATCATTGAAATCCCTAATGCCCTTGCTGGACCCTTTGCAAATATCAATGTATTGAGAGTACATGGATTGTGCATTCTCTTGTTTACACCACCTTACTCTGAAAGCCTTTTCTAGTTCTTTAGGAGTTATGATGATTCCTTTTGGGAGATACTTAATCCAAGTTTTGGCACCCTCAGTGAGAGAGATTGCAAAGAGCCTCATAAAGAGATTAGGGTGCTCTTGACCGGTTTGATGAAACTCAAAACTTTCACAAAACTGGGTCCAATATGAATTCTCGGAGGACACCCCTTTCCCTGAAAAACTTGGTAGCCATGATTTGACTCCTTTGGGTAGGTCATGTAATCTTCCTTGGACGTTATCTAGGTCAAAACAATTAAAAGTTTCTTGGTGAGACCATTTGTGAGAACTTACAGAAGTAACAAGGTTTGTAGGGGCGATAGAGATCATAGGAGAAAGAGGTAAGTACCGACGCCCATTACGGGTCATCATTTGTGGAGTTTCCAGATAATTTGCTTGAAAATATCAAATAAAAGGGAAAACACCCTAAGTGGAGTTGCCAGGTAAGCTAGTAAGATAAAGACTCTATAGGCAAGGCTTACCGAAAAGTGTTGTCTTGAGGAGAATTGACTCAATGTTCCCCAAAAACGAAGCCAAAATTTTATCGCACAGTTTGTAGTTTGGATAATGGATTGATGAAAAGAGGTCAAACTGGCATAACTGAACCAATTCCACCCACTATCACCTTGATGGGAAGGTTATTTCTATTTAGGGAGGTAAGGCCCAGGGGAGACGTCCACGATGACCTGGGGTTTTGAGAAGGCAAAGGGTTTAGCAAGGCTAAGTGATAATAATCCCCCTCACAAGTCACCACCTAATCAAAAAGTCTGGCTTATAGCCAATAAAGATAACCGAAAGTAGTAACCAAGAAGCATCCTTTCCCGAGAACCAAGCAACACTGAAACTACATGTGCAAGATTGCTTGCTGGTTAGTACTTGATATAATCAATGACTTTCTGATAATAAACAATTGAGCAATAATATTGATGAAGTAAATCAATGTTTACACTATAGAAATGATTACAATATCAATTATCAATAAATGCTAAAGAAACGTGGCATTCAATGTAACAAAATCAACACTTCATAGATAATTCCTTAACCAACCATTCAATTGATTTAAAAGTAAAACGATAGCTCCACCAAGGTGTTTATAGCACAAGAACATGATGACAACAATATAATTAGTAGGGTTAGTCTAGGCTAGGGTTAGTAAGAGTTAGAGTTTGTTCAAAGTATTTGAAGTTTGTTTTATGATCAAGTCACTCAAAGCACAAGGCCTTAGATCAGTGTGCTTCTAGGGTATATGGAGTCAAAGAGAGGACGCAAAGGCTGAAGGACTAAGTGAAAATGGTAAAACTAAGGACAAGAGAGTTAAACTTTGAGGTGTTTCTATGTCAAGGCCTCAAAGATGAAACCCTATGGGAGAGAGGCTCACTTTTGTGTAGAAAACATAGGCCTCAATGCTCTCTCCTCCTTCCTTAGCTCAATGGAAAAACAACTAGCTTGAATAATGATTGACCTAAGACAAGAGGGTTAGCAAGTGATGTGTTTCTATGGCAAGGATTCACTAGGAAAACCCTAGGGAAAAATGGCTCACCAGGGGTAGAATAGCTAGGCCTTGGTGCATTTTCCTCCTTCTTAAATCAACAAGGACAAAATGGTTAGGATAAGAGGAAGGATAGAGTGTTGCAATGGCAAGGATCTATCTTCTTCAAGCAAATCAAATGGCTAAAAATCTTGATGGGGACACGAGACAAGGACATCAACTAGTGCTTGTCACCTAGGGTTTGATTTAGCAAAATATAATCACATATGCAAGTAAATGAAACTAAAACCATTTAATTAATAAGTGTTTGCAGAAATTCACTTACATAAACCAAGAAACCATGTAGCAAAACCCTAGTTGTAACACATTCCACCAAGAGAAAAGCAAAAAATGCCAAGTAAAATCTTCCTTCAACAAGTGCGCCTCAATATTTCAGCCAATAACCCTAAGAAGGGTGCAAATTTCAGACCTCACTAATGAGTAAGTGAGAGATGATGAAAAAATGAAGGTAAAAACCCTCAATTTATACAGTAGCAATGACCTAAATTACATTTTAGGTCATTAAAAGGTCGACAAGGCCAAAATACTAAAATCATACTGTTTTACATTAAGTGCTTAAATTAAAACCCTAATCAAGCAATAAAGAGATGTCATCCCCTTTATAGGGTGACGTTAGCCCCTTCTAGGGAAAATGCAGCCTCTTGAAGAAAAACGTAAGCCCTCCTTGGGCTTCTCCAAGATGCCACACATGAAAAAACTGCCAAAGTTGCCTCTCAAAATGTCCATACTGCTGGGTGATGTCATGGGCATCCTAGGAGACATCTTAGGCCTTCCGAGGCCAACGTTCCTATGGAGAGGGGTCAACTCGCCTAGGTACAGGTCTGCTTAGCTGCTCTGGTGGATTCTTCTGCTCTTCCCTGGTACAAATTCTCTGCTTTGTCTCCGCCCCTAGCTATATGAGATTGTTCGGTGTTTTTGATTAGATTTCTCCTGGTTTGTACACCTTTGTCTTTTTCTCCAATTATCTGACTTGTAGGATGATTCTTTTGAATGATTATGGAGGAGGAATTTGAAGTTGACTGCTGATTTGAGTCTGTCTGAGTGTCTGTGTCTTCATCTAATTCAAAGTCTTCGATTTCTGATTCTTGTACTTGTTCATATTCATCTTTAGCTGTGTCTTCTGTAGAAGACTCATTACTGTACATCTCTCTTGCTGGGATTCCTTCATCAATTTTTACATCAATACAGTCAACCATTTTATGCAGCCTCTTATTATAGCATCTATATCCTTTGCTGCTTGTAGCATACCCTAAGAAGATACCTTCATCAGCCCTGTCATCATATTTTCCCAGGTTCTCATCATTATTCTTTATGTAGCATTTACTCCCAAAGACTCTGAAGTGTTTTATTGAGGCAAGTCTTCCAAACCATAATTCATAAGGTGTCTTGTCACTTTGTGGTTTGAGGTGGTCTTTGTTAAGCACATGGATTGCTGTGTGTATTACTTCTACCTAGTAGGTTTGACCAATGTTCTTCGCATTCATCATTGACCTAGCCATTTCCTGCACTGTTCTGTTTTTCCTCTCAACAACTCCATTTTGTTGTGGAGTTCTTGGGATTGTGTATTCTCTCTTGATCCCATGCTCATCGTAGAATTACTTGAAGTCTCTTGACATAAACTCTCCTCCCCGATATGATCTTACTGCCTTTAACCTCTTTCCTGTTTGAGTCTCTGTTAAAGCCTTAAATATTTTAAACTTCTCAAATGATTCAACTTTTTCTTTGAGAAAGGCAACCCAAGTAAGTCTAGAGTAATCATCGATAATCAACATGAAGTAGTTTTCTTTCCATGTGCCTTCCTGTCTTGATGGTCCACATAAATCCATATGAACTAGTTGGAGTGGTTTCTCTGTTGAA